>OVBE01003178.1:9529-27764 GCA_900406425.1 Iberis pinnata
TTTTTTTTTTCTTTCTTTTTTGTTGTATGTTTCTTTTTAAGTTTTACCATAACAAGATAGATGTAGCCAAAATTTACATATTTAACTATAATATAGAAAAATACAATAGAACTTCTGTATTTTATATAATTTAAAAAATTTCAACAATCATTATTCATATTTTATTATGTACAACAAATGATTGTTTGTATGGTTTAATTATGATATAACTAAATGCTTGGCTCATGCAAAACATAACTAGATGCTTGGCCCATACAATATGACTTTTACAAACCATTATCTGTTAGTTTTTCCATCAATATTTACTTACGGATTGATTTTCGTTAGTTATTTGTCTCTTTTCTTGTAGTGATAGATGACATGCAGTTTGAAGGAAGCTTTAAAAAATTGTCGATTTCGGAGCGTTGAAGGCTGCATTTGAAGATCAATTACCTGAAAACATATTTGATTAATTTCTTTACTTAAATAACAATATTTTTAAATAATAAAATTGAAAATGTATTTCAAAGTGTTTTCTTATTTTGTGATCTTTGTCTGCATTTTTGTTATTCTTTTTTATTNTTATATATCTTTTTCTTTTTTATTTTCATTATAATAACTTTATTCTATTTACATTTCTATATATTTTTAAGATAGTATTTTTTATATTTTTTTAGTTTATATAGAGTTTTATAATTTTTACTATTGTTATGATACAAGGTAAAATAGTTCAGTTTCTAGTTCAGTTTTATTCAATCCCCTCAGACCAGCAACAAATGAGTTACTCCTTCACACCTTGTAATTATTCATGCATTTGTTTCTATTCTTTTGTTTTCGGTCTCCCCTTTGAATTTCTTTGACACGAAAACTATGTGATTTAAGTTTGGGTAGGGGGGGGGACTGGGGAGGGACCATACCTCACTTAGTGTTCGGTTTTATTTCCATGATTCATATGCGTTGTGAATATCTAAGTTTTATAAAAATCCATTAAAAAAAATGAAAAAACTATAAAAAGAAATGCATTTCGTTTCATTCTAGCTTGCACATGCATAGGAAACCAATGAAGTATTGCCTTTCAAATTTTAGGTTTTAGTATCTTGAATTAGCATCTCAATTGTAATGTTTCAAAATGAACGTCCTAGTAGTCTCAAAAAGTCTTGTGTTTGATCTTGAAATTTGAAAAGCTATCAGTATGGTTTTAAAGCTTGCTAGTTTTAGGTTTTCTTCACTCCTACTTGGACGTAAACTTGAATTGCTAATTAGTATACTCAATGGTTCTCTCAATGCGTGATTCAAGGCTAAATTATTTTCAAAACGGTTTAGTCACCCAAAAAATAGAAACAATTGTGGTTAAACCGGTCATTCTCATCTTTAGAGTGATTTTCTTCTCCACCTTCAAACCCAATTAACCCAAACACTTGTGAGTTCTTATTCTTTAGTGATTGTATTGGCAAAAACTCAAGAGTACAAGGGGCGACAATAGACAACTTCCATTTGGCTAGATTGATAATATCATCTAGCATTTAGGAAGGGTACTTAGGAATGGGTACGTTTGGGTATTGGGAAGCTCTTAATGGTTCGAGGCTTTAGTCATAACATCACTTAGATGTCAAGACCGCCTTCTTACACGGAGAATTAAAGGAAGATGTCTATGTAAAACAACCTGAATGTTTCGTGGCAAAGGGGAGTGAAGACAAGGTTTACAAGTTAAATAAAGCATTATATGGTCTAAGACAAGCACCTAAAGCCTGGAACAATAAACTCAACGGCATTCTTATGGAATTGAAATTCACAAAGTGCTCCAAAGAAGCTTCTTTGTACCGAAAACAAGAAGATAAGACTCTTTTACTTGTTGCAATATATGTGGATGATCTTCTTGTCACAAGTTCATCGATAGAAGTGATCAAAGAATTCAAGGAGAAGATGTCATCTAAGTTCGACATGAGTGACTTAGGAAAGCTAACCTATTATCTTGGTATTGAAGTGTGCCAACATGCGAATGGAATCACCCTTAAGCAAGAGAGGTACGCTTCAAAAATCTTAGATGAATCTTTCATGTAAGAATGTAATGCTTCACAGAATCCGATGGATATTGGTGTGAAATTGTCAAAGGCTCAAGAGGAAAACAATATAGATGGGACGGCTTATAGAAGAATTATAGGCTGCTTGCGATATCTACTTCACACAAGGCCTAATCTTTCTTGTTGTGTAGGTGTGCTTAGTAGATATATGCAAGAGCCATGTGAATCTCATGGAGCAGACTTAAAGCAAGTCCTACGATACCTTAAAGGAACTCTATCCTACGGTCTCTCATACAAGCGCTGAGGAAAGTAAGGATTGGTTGGTTTCAGTGATAGTAGCCATAATGAGGATCGAGACGACGGTAAAAGCACTGGAGGACATGTGTTTTATGTTAATGAATGTGTTATCAGTTGATGTTCTCATAAACAAGAAATTGTAGCACTCTCATCATGTGAAGTTGATTTTATGGCAGCTACTGAAGCAGTGAAGCAAGCAATTTGGCTACAAGAATTACTCAGCAAAATCATCGAAGAACCGTGTGTGACAGCATTGATCAAGATTGATAACAAGTCGGCTATAACTCTGACAAAGAACCCGGTGTTTCATGGAAGAAGCAAGCATATACACAAAATGTATCACTTCATTAGAGAATGTGTCGAAAACAATCCAGTGGAAGTTGAACATGTACTCTGGAATGAACAAAGAGCATATATCTTAACAAAGCACTTGGTAAGATAAAGTTTGAAGAAATGAGAGAGCTCATTGGTGTTCAAGAAATCAATGAACACATCTTCAAGTTTAAAGGGGAGATTGTTGGATAAGCTTGACTTGGAAATCAAGATATCTATTCTATCCAAAAGATTATGTCAAATATTATCTTTATGAGTTATCTAAAGATAAATAGAAGTTTTTCTATAGTTTAGAAAGTTGCTAAAACTATATATATGTGTGTTGAATAAATGGATCGATTATTAAGATTTTATGTTTTGAGGGAGAGATTAAGTTTTGTACGAGATTATTAATCTAATAAAATTATTATTATTCTCAAAACCGAACACATCGTGGACTTGATTCAATACATCTAACACATGAACATGATCATAGACAAAAATAGACCCGGTTCTAAACATTAACAGTGCATCATTTTGTGGCCCATAATCAGAAAGTTTACAAGGGTCCACAATTCAACACCTAGCCATATTATTTGTTAGATTCCCACATTAGAGCAAGCATATTCCACATAATATTGGCGCATCTAACACATGAACATGATCATTTCACAAAAATAGGCCCGGTTTTAAACATTAACAATGCATCATTTTCGGCTCCATTAGCACATGCTCTTACATCACTGACATCTATAAACATAAACTATAGACTTACCATTGTGACGTTATTACCAAAGCAATAGACTTCTCACAGAACCACGTGGTAGAGAGATACAACTTTTGTGGAACAAAAACACTCAACCCAATATCTAAACCGAACACAAACACTATATTTTTGTTTTGATCTGATCCCCAAAATTTAAGATTCTTCTGACAAAACTTATCCTTCTTTAATGGTCCAACGGAGAGAGCGGTTTTACAATCGAACCGGAAATAACCGGTCTCATCCAACGCAATGTCATTTGTGTGGTCAATATTATTTTTACTTCTTCATTATTTTTGAGAATATATACAAATGGAGTTTTCTGTTTTTATGGGGTTTTCACGTTTCTCCTTCCTTTCTTTTATAGGGACAACGACTGATTCATACCGCAAAACTCAAAGATTTATCTTTTCTTAAATCTCAGAATCTCTGGTTCAGATTAACACGAACTTTAACTTTCTACATTGTATATATATAAAATTGGGTTTCTGTTGCGTGATCTGTAATTAAGTGGCTCGAGTTCGAGTTCAAGATCGAGATCGTAACTGGTAGCTGATAGGTGAGTTTTGTTCATAATTGATCCCACACTTACCGATCTCTCGATTTTTGGTGGGTTTTTTTTTTTTTTGAGTTTTGATCCTTGACTCTGATCTAAATTTCAAATTTCGATTATATTTTTTCGTGGGTCATCAGGCTTTTGGCAATTTGTTCGTGATCTGATTAGGAACATCAGGTTACTGTTTTTTTTTTCAGCTTTCTTGGAGTTGTAAGTAACTTATCGCATTTTGAGTCGAATTTGTGTTGACCTGATCTACATTGGTTTAATGATGATACATTGTCTCCAGTGAAATGTTTTGAATTATGGAATTTAGATTGACTATCTTTGGATCTGTGGCTTCAAGTTAATTTGATCTCATCGTGCTCAATCTAGCTAGAGATTATCTAAAAAGGTTAATGTTTGCGCTGATTGTTTGCAGATTTTGTTTGTTTTGCTAGTGATATGCATATCTGAGAGATGGTGTTTAAGAGGAAGTTAGATTGCTTATCCGTTGGATTTGATTTCCCAAATGTTACCAGAGCTCCTCGCTCATGCAGGGTAAATTACAATGTGATTCAACTGGATCTGTTTGCTCAGTGTCATGAATTGCTCTTTGATCACTCTTGGTTGATTTTTTTCAGAGGAAAGTAGTAAACAAGAGGTCTAATGATGACACTCAGATATGTGCAATTAACTTGCTTGCTCTGGCTGGAAAATTGCTACAGGAATGTGAGAGCTCCTCAGCATCTTCTAATGCATTTGATGGGAACAATCATGATAATTTCGGTAAAGAAATTAAACAGGAACAAGAAGATAAATGCAAACTTATCAAATCTGAGTCTTCTGACCTAGGAAACTCTGTGTCAAGGCCTATATATGAAAACGGTAGTGATAAATGTGTGGTAAACAGTTCTTCCTTTAGGGACAATAACAGCATTTTAGAGAGAAAGCCAATGTCTGATTACAAGTGTGAAGACAAGTATGAGAATTGTGACTTTTATGTTAAATCTGGAGGCATGGCTGAGGAGATGGGTGATGGTAATGTGAATACTGGATTTCAACGAGAAGGAGCAACCAGTCGCTTGGGAGATGGAGGGTTAATCACTGATGCCTGCATCGTAGAGGATGCAACTGTATTAGGTGTGCAGTTTCCTAAATCAGTCCATGTGGGTGGTGATCTAAATTCCGCAGTTTCTGTCGATATGACCCCTAATGGTTCCTTTGCTAGACATGGGAACCATACTAATGTAGTTAAAAGAGATGATGATGAAAAATTCTATAGTTATCATAAACTTAGCAGTAAGTTGAAGTCTTATAGGTCTCCAACTATTCGAAGAATAAGAAAGTCGCTGCTGTCCAAATACTGGAAACAAGTTCCCAAAGATTTTGGACACAGTAGAGCTGGTAAGTATCACTCATTGTACATATTGCTTCTTTTTGTGATTCACTTTGTTCTTACTTTGATGTTGAATGTCTAGACGTTGGTGTAAAGGATCTTTATCGTAAAAGAAAATCATGTTATGGATACAACACATGGCAGCGTGAGATCATTTATAAAAGGAGAAGATCATCTGACAGAAGCTCGGTCGTAACTTCTGTTGGAGGACTCAGTAGTGGAAGTGTTTCTAAGTTAACCGAGAAGGGAGATACAGGTGGTTATTAAAGTCTCTATCGAAATTCTTCAGTTATCTTATCTTCACAGTTGTGTCTTCATTCAAAGGGCTCCCATGGTACTTGACTGGTTGGTAGATGACACTGAGACACTCTCTAGAGACTAGGTAATATGGTTCTCATGTATTCTTATCTGTGGTGCAGTGAAGCTAAGCATTAAGTCGTTTAGGATTCCAGAACTTCTTATTGAAGTTCCAGAAACTGCAACAGTGGGATCACTAAAGGTACACGGCAATTAGTATTATTCTTTCTTTTCACTCACATATGATTGGATCTTGTATGTGGATGTTAAGGTTCTAACATTATACAGTTTTGATCTTTTACTCTTTTGGTTGCAGAGGATGGTGATGGAGGCTGTCAGTGTTTTACTCAGCGATGGAATACGTGTTGGGGTATTAGTGCAGGGGAAGAAGGTTAGAGATGACAGGGAAACTCTGTTACAGACTGGGATCTCATGCGATGAAAATCGAGGCAACCTTGGGTTCACCTTGGAGCCTGGTCTCAGCAAAGTCCAGTTACCTTTGTGCTCAGTAGATTCTGCTTTGCCAACTGACCATACGATTTTATCTGAACGGTACTAAGAAATTAGCTATCATATCCTTGTGCTGTCTTACTTGACTCTTCCTTCGTATTGAAAATTCCTAAACAAAACGCTTCTAAATGATCATCCTAGGCCTGCATCTTCTCCCTGGTTAGATTCTGGAGTTCCCTGTGCAGACGATGTGATTAATTCAGAAAATATTGTGGAGAATAGCCTCCAATTAGTTCCATATCAGAGTGACATGTCTGTTGATGAACCTTCATCAGATTCAAGAGCACTTGTTCCATCTCCAGTCCTGGAAGTTAAGGCGCTTTCCATAGTTCCTTTGAACCAGAAACCCAAGCGTACCGAGCTTGCACAGCGCAGAACCAGGAGACCTTTCTCTGTGGCAGAGGTAGAAGCTCTAGTACAAGCAGTTGAAGAGCTCGGCACTGGAAGGTATGTAACACTAGTTGCACCATCGTTCATGAATTAATGTCAAAACTCAAAAGCTAATAGTTGATGAATCTCTCAACTCACAGATGGCGTGATGTGAAATTGCGTGCTTTTGAGAATGCTGATCATCGAACCTATGTGGACTTGAAAGTAAACACATTGAACACAAACTTACATGTGGAATGTACCCGTAGTACAGTAGCTTAAATGTTCTATGAGCATGTAATTTTGTAGGACAAATGGAAGACGCTAGTTCACACAGCAAGTATATCACCGCAGCAACGAAGAGGAGAGCCAGTACCACAGGAACTCCTAGACAGAGTCTTGAGGGCATACGGGTATTGGTCGAAGCATCAAGGAAAACATCAGGGAAGAGCACCCAAAGATTCAGACATGAAGAGAGCTATAGCTCTTGAATCAGGTGTTTTAGTGTAAAAAAGGAGGTAAGCATTGGTGGGTGGGTGTACAAAAGTAAAACAACAACAATCAATTCTCAATTTCTACAAAGATTAATTGTTTATAATTCTTGTGATTTCTCCTAAATACACTCCCTTTCTGCTTTGGTAAATTAGCATCTGTGAATTAATCTCCAACTTGTAGCTTTTGTATCATTGTTGTTTTTCACATTGATTATGTTGTGTAATTTAGTTGTTCTTGAAAAGGGGGTGTTGTAATTTAGACATCTTTTGTTATTGTTATATCTTTTCTAACAAAGTGAAAACTCGTTACTTGGGAATATTTGACAAACAGGTACCTGAAGACTAGAGTGTGTTATTAGTGAAAGACTTTAACTAAGACAAACTGTTGCGGCTCTTAACAAATTCTGAGACCTTCTGTAAGGTTTATAACTTATAAGTTTCTAACAACGTCCGCTACTTATTATCCCACAAGTGTAGAAACACAGTTACAATTCCGAAACTACATCTCAATTTGTGGCCATCCAAGTTCCTAAGTTATCACTTACCAATTCTAAGACACAACATTTATTGAAATATTACATCTTTATCAAGCCTTAGCCTCTGAGTTCCAGACATCCTTCACGGATCCAATATATCTTCCACCTCCTCCTGCAACTACAAAGAACAGGTCGCCAGATTAGCCAGCCTCGAAAGACACATTGTATAAATAAGCAAGAAGAGAAAACTCTGAAATTTGGCAGTTTATGCACCGAGCGTATTGCAGATATAACCTTTAAGGCTTACGATGCTTTGCCTGATTCCATTGCTCCAATAAACAAGTAACACCCTCCTGCAGTGTAGCCTTCCGATCTTCTTTAAAGTTCCACAGCTCTGAGGAGATGTACCTTCCACTTGGGTTATACTCATTTATCTCTAGCAATGCATTTGCCACTGCTTGGTATGCATCATCCCCCAGCTCATTCTTCAGGGTTCTTAACTTCTCGTCATCCTCGTCTATTACTTCCTGACAAAGTTATTCACAGCTACAGGGTTCTAGATATCATCCCAAGGTACATAAACAAAACTGAATCGGATTAGTGATATGCAGGAGAAGGAGTACCACTACTGTTTCTGCTGACTCAAGCTTTATCCGTTTGAAAGGATGCCAATCTGGGTCTTTAAGATATTCCTCCCAGAGCTGGATAACTTCCACTGCCCAATCCTCAAGATCTTCTTGACAATACTTTATTTTCATTGCTTCCATGAACGGTTTCGTATCAAGCTCCCCCATTCTCCGAACACCAATATGCGATCTCACGTCTCTCAAATTCTATAAATTCAAATAAGTTAAGAAAAAGAGTTAGAGGAAAATCTAAACTCCCTACATGCAAAGAATCACCAAACTCCTCTATGTAAATGAGACCAATTGTTCAAATAAGATAGATCTACATACGTTTATCAATGCACTTCGAGCTTCTTGAAGCTCGTCGTTGCTCTTCCTCTCCCGTACAATAAGATCTTGATTAAATTTATTTACGTCTGCAAGCTCTCCTTCCTTCTCACTAAGGTCTCTGAGAAAGGTCTCTACCTTGTCCACAATTTCAGTACCACCATCCATTTCCCTGAGCCTTATCACACTCAACTGTCTTTTTAGTTGTTCGACCTCCAGTTCAAGTTCTTGTTTCTGATCAAGCTGTCTTTCTAGTGCAGCAATTTTTTCACGGAACTTTTCCTTTTGTATCTAAGGCCAACAACGCCACAGGACACTATCAACAAAAGTTAAAGAGAACTTAGCCTTTTTTAAAGAAGGATTTATTCACAGACCTTGTGATCTACAGCCATTTGTTTCACTTTTTCTCTGGTTTTTTGCTGTTCCACGGCAACATGTTGGACGTAACTATATTTAGCAGCGTTCTGAAAATAATGTCATTAGAAAACATTTAGAAGAAGAAAGAAGCAATATAGAAAATAATTCAAAAACAAGACGTTAGCATATATACCTGTTCAAGCTCTTTTGCCACTAAATTCCTCCGTGTATTATTCTCTGCCTCACGTTCTGTCAACTCCAACTCTCTAATTTCAAGTTCCTTTATTTGAGACTCCAGCTGCAGCTTTTGCTTTTCATGATCAGCAAAGATTCTATTGAAGTGATCATTCGATTTTTGTTGTCTTCCCGTCAGATCTTCAGATGCAAAACGGAAAATGTAACAAAGAGTACAAACACAATTGATACTTTATAGGCATATGTGTAGTTGGGTGATGCAACAAGACATTTTTTAAGGGATGTAAATTTTGAAGCTAGAAGGAAAAGCTAACCTTCATTGTAACTACTGAGGAGCTTGTCTTTTTCTTCAGTCTCATACTTAAGTTTGTCTGAAGTCTTTAAATATTTTTCCTCTAACTTCTTCAACCGATTTTGATTATTCTCAGATATTACATTCAGACGCCGCATAAGCTTTTGGTCTTTCATAGCCTCTTCTTCAGCAAAACAAGAAATACTTTTGAGATCACCCGTCTTCCGCAAGTTTTCACCTATATAGTTAGCCCTATAGTAATCATCAGCATTTGCAAGCCATGCATAAAGGCTCGAGTCAGGAGTACCACACAACCAATCCTTTTTACCATGACCATCTGCTTGATAAGCCTTCTTGAATACCAAAGCATCGTGAAGTCCATTCCAGTCTTTATTAAATTCCACTATTCCGGTTCCTGAATGACCGAAACGATCCCACACGGTCCGAACTCTAATTGGCTTGAATCCTCTTAGGATTAATTCATCCCTAACTTGTGGTCCAGTCTCCCCAATACAAGAAATACCATCTTTTGTCATCGTTGTAGGAATATTAACCACAATGCCTATCGCAGCCACAGACACAACTTCTGGTTAGCAAAGGCTATATATCCACATAGTGCTACTATGATACTTGTAATGACATAGGAGATGGGCCTTAACAAAGTATCTATCAATACCTTTCCAAGGCCACACAAGTTTCTCGAAATGATCATCACAAACCAGAGGAGCATCACCGATTTCAGCAGGCTTGGAAGATGATGCGGCTTTTAAGCGCTTGGATATTGTAGTGTATGCGTAATCTGCAAGATCTACTTTAAGGTACTTGGCAAGAGCACGGTGGCTTGCCTTTTCTATCACACTTCTTTTCTTAGATTTGCTATAACCGACTCCAGAAGCATGCTGAAGAATGTCAATATACAGACCAATCTTCTTCTTGTTCTCGGGACAATAGGGACAGAGGAAAGTACGGTATGAAACTTTCACCTCGAGCTTTCCACTCTTGAGCTTTTTGTACAAACTTTTTTCAAAATTACTCAATTTTTCATTCATCACTGCCTCTTGCTATTGTTATACATCTAAGACCTGCATAATGTAAGTGCATTGTAAGTAATTGCAAATGGCCATCATATCCATTGCAAAAGCTTAAACCTTACATACTTGATCCTAGTTTAAGCCTTCCTGATCAACTGTGACAACACTACACAATCCTACAAATTATAAATACCAAGTCTATGATTCAACATTCAACAAAAGAAAAAAAAAGTCTATGAATCAGCTTCAATTGAATTATACGAAAGATTAGATAAGATCCTTCTCTCTCTATCTGTTCTATGAAACATGCATGTTTTGAAGTGTACACAAATCATGAAAAGTTGCGGATCTAGTGTTATCGAATTTATGAAATCGCAAAACTGGAAGAAACAAAAGTCCGTACCAAAACGCGCATCCCAAAACCCAGAAGAGAAATTCGGGAAGAGAAGGTGATCAATGTAAAGTCAACGAAGAAGTAAAAAACTTCACCAAAGAAATCGCGTGTAGTGAATGTTGAAGCTCACTTAACACAGCTTCCATGGGTGTGACGGAATCAGACTTTCACATCTGGGTGAATTTGAGGAGAAGCCGAAATACACTAACCGAGACCGAATGTACCATTAATGTTCCAGATAGTGGGCTTAATATTCTCAAGTAAAGCCCAACAAAATTCTTCAGCCCAATACTAGTGGACTTGTGAAACTGTCACGTGCTCAGCACAGTGACCTAAAAAGATATGATGAGACTATTCAACAGTTATTTGTCCATTATGATTTCCCGCTACACCGAAATTTGATTTCCCGCCAACGAAGGAAGCTTTGTGCGCGACGTCGCGATCAAAACTCTTCTGTGTTTCTTCATCCCTTTTCTCCTTGATTTCGCTTTTTGTTTTCCTTGATTTCATCTGCTATATCCGTTTCCTGCTATTTGACTAGAGGATCAAGGATTTGTGAATCTTTGGGAATTTCATGTACTTCATGCTGGTAGAAGATCAGAAGGGATCGATCTGATCTTTCCAAGACGTAAAATCCAACCAGGTAACCTCGAGCTCATTTCACTAATCAGATTGGAGGGCTTCTCTCTTATGGGATCCGGCGTTCCTCTAATATTGTCCTCAGAATTTCTGAATTATATTGTTGGATCACTAGATGTTTTTAGAATAAGCTTCTTTTGTTGCTGATTTCATGATGCTTCTGAAATCGGAAGTGGATATATGGTAGAAAATACGAAGGAATTTTGTGTAGACAAGGTGTTTGATTAAATGTCTGCAGATGATAATTTTCTACCCATTGTTTTGAAGAGCCATAGATTCTACTCCCTCTGATAATTTTGACATTTCTCTGGTTTTCGTTAGCATGTTTATTAAAATTTAAATGGCTTTGTAACTTGTCTCTATTTTGATCAGTGTTTGTCTCTTCCCTTGTAGTAATCTTGTATACGTTGATCTCTTAACTTTTTCAGATAATCTGATACAGTCATTTTTTTGTACCTTTAGATCAAGAAACTGTTATTTATTTATATACATCCATGGCTGGCCAAACTGATCCTCATATCTCACTCTTTTCGCCACAAGAGGTACTTATTCTACTCTTTTTTTAAAATGCTTTCTACCATGTACGATCTGAAATGATTTAATCGATTAGCATTTCATTCTAGATTGAGTTTATGGCAGAGGACGAATTGGTGCAAATTGTTCCCAATATGAACATGGAGCCCCTCAATTTCATCAGTGTAATCTTTCCTCTTTTATACAATGCTGAAACCACTGCCATCAAAATCGTCTTGTTAACTATAAGTGATTAATTCCTGAACCAATGACAGGGGGATTTTGGTAGGTTCGTTCCTCAGATTCCAACAGAGGTTCCTCTGTGGCTTGCAGTGGCACTTAAGAGGAGAGGGAAATGTACTTTCAGACCTCCCGCATGGATGTCTGTTGGTAAGACAAAAAAAAAACATACTTAGCAGATAAATTTTCAATGCAAAGTAAAGTTAGATGCTCATTGTCGAGTATTAACTGTTTCTTGTTACTTCTTCGTTTGTGAACTAGAGAATTTGACTCAGATCTTGGAAGCAGAACGGGAATCTCAGTCGACTTTTCAGGCATTACCATTTAGTTACGTGGAGATGGCCAGACTACTTTTTGACCAGTAAGTTTAAGACTATAATTGATTCGTTGCTCCTCTTGCTTTATATCATCCAGGGTTTATGATAATTGTTTGAAAATTTCAACTTTTGGCAGTGCACGTGACGATATTCCAGACATGTATATGGTAATGTCAAACATCTGGTGGAATTTGTTTCTCATTCTAACAACAATATCGTCAAGTGACGTTAATGAATTATGTTTAGGTGAGGTCTCTTGTTGAGGACATCAGAGATGTGCGGCTTCACAAACTTGAGACTAACCTGGGATCATTTCAAGGTACATCTGCAGTAAAGGTAACTTTTTGATCACTTCCTCTTAGTTACACTTTTCCCCATTGTGTTGGTGCTTGTTATATTCTGTAGAAGAGTAATGAATGACATTCAAACCTTTGATCATAACTAGTTTCAAGTCTTGTGTTTGAACCTTACAAAGTGATTTCAGTAGTAACCATATCCCAAATGTGAAAATGTGCAGATCTCTAATGTATCAGCAATGGAAGTGAACCTAGTCCGCCCCTTTGTGAGAAGAGCCTTAGAAGCATTTTATAAACATGACAAGCCTGAGGCTGATGTAGACAGAGACAGAAGTAGTAGACAGCATCGTGAAACTAACAATGAACCAAGGGTAAAGCTCTTTCTCTCCTCCTTTAATAGATATACAAATACAAACCTCAACATTTGTTTTACAGAGACCTTTGAGGCAACGGTAGGCAGCTTCAATGTCCTTGTCTAAGTTAGATGAAGTCAGGTATCTTCTTGAACTACCTAAGTATGTCTTGTTTCTCCTGCACTACTACATAGTACATACTCTTTTGGTATTAAGCATCTTTGTAAAACTTTCGAATCATTAGATCTTTCTGGAATGTTTTTTTTTTTTGTAATTTAATGAGATTGCTCATATGTTAAAATAGCTTATACTAAAACAGTGAACATTTGAATAAACCAATAAGTGGTTAAGTATTCACATCATGTGGTTAAAGTACAAAATGTGGAGACGTTTGATATGTGAAAGATTAAGACATTTTTTCAAAAAACCTTTATTTTGATTCTTAATTATATGTAATGCCACTTACACTATCCTTAATTTATTTATGCCTTTTTAATTTATTTATTTTTCTAAAAAAATTTTGATAACTACTTACATATTTTTCTTAAATATTCTTTTCATTAAAATTTTCAAATTTTTTTTTTTATTTTCTTAAAAATATACCATAAAAACTATATATGTAATATATAAACTACTATATTTAAAATTGAAATATGTTTATAAAATTTAGATTACTAAAATTATTTATCTTTATTATTAAACAATTCAAACATATATTTTTATTATCTATATATATGATATATTTAAAATTATTCAGTTTACAAAATAAATAATAGTATGTTTAGTATGTTTCATATTATAAAATTATATATTACTTCGATATTTGAAAAATGTTTAATAAATAATAAATTTTCAATATTATTTTAGTACGAAGACATTTTTTCACAAAAAAAAATTATTTTGATAGTTAATTACATGTAATGGCACTTACACTATCCTTATATTCAAACACTTATGGCTTTTAATTTATTTATTTTTAAAACTTTTTTATAACTACTTACATGTTTTTCTCAAACATTTTTTTATTAAAATTAGGTAATTCGTTTTTAATATCATTTAATATACAAAACTTGTTTTTTATTTTCTTAAAAATATACCATAAAACCTATATATGTAATATATAAAATATTCGCATTTAAAATAAATAATTTACATGTTAGTATTTGAAAAATATAAACTAATATATTTAAATTTGTAATATGTTTATAAAATTTAGATTATTAAAATTATTTATCTTTATTAATAAAAAAAATCAAACATATATTTTTATTATCTATATATATGATATATTTAAAATTATTCAGTTTACAAAATAAATAATAGTATGTTTGGTATGTTTCATATTATAAAATTATATATTACTTCATATTTGAAAAATGTTTAATAAATTTTAGATGATTAAATATTACTTACATATTTATATTTGTCGATAAATTTCATATTCATTATATAAAAATTTATATAATGATACATAAAATTTATTTATAAGACCATAGTTTTGAATTTATATTTTATAATATATTCATGCGCATTGCGCGGGATATCATCTAGTTGTTTAATATAATTCGTGGAAGAATATTAATATAATATCGTTTACTTGAGCCCATGTGACCAAATGCAATTAGGCATGTCCATTTTGCATCGCGTAACACTTGTCATGTACCGACTTGTATTTATGTGTAATGGTCATGTACAGATAATGATAAATACTTGTTTGGATCAAGAAAAAAAATTTAAAAGATAAAAGTCAGATAAAGATAATTATTTGGATACCCGAATTATTTATTTACATAATTAAATTTATAAAACTATTTCAAAACATATTAACAATTATAATAATCTCCTAAAATAAATTTTTGTGTTAAAAAAATACATGATCTAATAAACGTTAAAAAATTTACATAATCAGTTATTTTTATTTTATTACTATTTTATTTAATTTTATAACTTCTTACGAAGATAAAATACTATAGTCAAACATTATTTTATTTCAAATTTTAATACTTATTACTCAAAATTTATATAATATATCAAACATGTTGATTTTAATTATCCAATCCTTATCCGAACCGTATCCGCTATTATCCGACCCTTATTTACCCTTATTTTTACTAGTATGTTTTGGGTATTAATTTTACTTAATCAGTGTGTGCTATTATCCGATCTGTGTTATCTGAAATGACATTCCTAGATGTAATTGTCTCGATTTGGTTTTTGGTTGTTTAATTCCGATGTATATTATTACTGAATAAAATCATGTGACCAGATATTTGGGCAGATTTGTTTTTTTTTCATCTGGTGGTGATTAAAATGGATTACAAACCGATCACGTTCGGTTAAACAGTGTATCCAAAATAGAAGTACAAACTTGTAAAAAGAAAACGACTTGAGAAGTCGGCAGATAATGTCAACATCTCCGGGAACGTTGACCAAAAGAGGCAGACATAAGACCAAAAAGGCAGACAATTATAAAAACTTAGTCTTCTTGCTGAGGAAAGCTCGACCCAATCCGTAGCATCAACCAAACGAAGACTAACTAACTGACAACATAAGCTCCGAAGCAAACTAAAAGAGAATGGAAGATCTGAAGAAGCGCCAGAAGGGCAAATACCTCCTCCTATTGTGGATTAAAACCTACCTCACGAATTAAAACACGGATGCTGCGCCAGAAGAAATACAAGATGAGCCACCAGAACCCAACTATCTTCCGGTCATGGCAGAGTCTTCAAACTCCGGAAGCCAAAAAGCAAACCGATGAAGGACTGAGTCTCAGCCAGACCCAAAATGTAGTGACAAGGAGCGAGGATAAACAGACCCAGGATAAAACGAGAACAGAATGGAACCGCGAAACCAGCTGAGGGGACTGTCTTACAAACCAGAAAACAACCACCACACACCCAAGATGCTCCGAGACTATACGAAACCAGAAGCAGACGAGAGCTTGGACCAGCCACAAACGGAACTAGAGGCTAACACTCCAGAAAAACTCCAACTCCAGTTGAACCGTCGCGCCAAAGCTCAACAACACCTTCTAAGCAGCCGAGCAAAAGCAGATCTGAAACCGAAACTTCAGATATGAACCCGAGAAGATCAAGAAGGCAACGAGTCCAGAGGGCGGAGCCACCAGCACGAGCCACCCACCGCAAGAAGATAAAACCGGCGAAACCCTAACCACCTCTAACCGCCCTAGAAAACCACTCGAACCACATCAAGACAGAAAACGGCTTACCCATAGGAAGACGCGCCGCCGAGATCCAGGAGGAAAACCACCGCGATCCACCGAGGCAAGCTAAACCGCCGTTGACAGAGACGAGGGAAAGAGGAAAGGCCAGTGATAGATCGGCTCCACAAACGACACCACCACCACCATCTAACCGAAAGCATAAAGGAAACGAGACTGAAGGGAAGCGGAACCGGCGGTGCCGGCCCGCCTCCAACGATAACAAGGGTTTTTTCTTTTCTTTCTCTCTCCCTCTCTCTTCTATTTTTATCTGGACAGATTTGTTTTCCATATCATAATATTATAAATATTATGAAATTCAGACTAATATTATTATATCTCTTTTTCCCATCTAAACCACATGGTGCTTTGGTATTTTTTTAATCGTTTAGTGGCTGATATGATAATATATGCAAAGGTAAACAAATTAATTTTCCTAAAACTAAATTAGAAAAACGATAAAGCCAAGTGGCAACTTTGTTTTACTTCTTACTTTAATTCCTTAATGTCCTCAATATTAGGGGTGATTGGTATCTAATCTTATCCAATCACGCTTTTAAGACTTTAAAAATCATGCTTTTAAAACATTTCAAAAGAGTACATAATATGACTATATTTAATACATATGAGTACTTTTACAAAAAAATGTTTCTCTTCCTTTTTCCCCAAATTATTCAAATTAATATAAAATACAAAAAGACAAAAATTATATTCACAATCTTCATTTTATTTTCATTATTTTAAATCCATTTTGTTTGACTTATAAATTATTATTTTTTTGTTAGTTTTATTTTAGATTTATATCTTATTGATCAACAAAAGTAAAAAAATAATGTATAAAAATAGGGAAAATTTCATATTATTCATGATATGTTTCCAATTTCCCATTTAATACACCATTTATTTGAAAGACATTTACTTTTTTGTTTATTAGAATAATACATCAACTTTTTTGTTTGCCTAGTTTAATACACAAACTATCAACCATCTACCCATTTTACACGGGTTCGGTTACTTGTTGTTTAAGTCACGATAAATTTACTTATTTTAATTTTTTACAAAATTTAAAATGATTTAAAATACAACAAAAATTCAAAAAACTTTTAAATTACTAAAAAAATCTTTAAAATTCAAAAAATTCTAAAATAAATCAACAAAAACACAGAAATTAAAAAAAATTGAAATTTTTTTTATAAAATTTTAAAATTGAAAAAACATCAACAATACAAAAAATTGTAAAAATGAAAAAAAAAATTATGTAAAGATGAAAAAAATTTGTGAAAATTTCTCCAAAAAATTGTAAGTAAATCCAAAAAATCATAAATATTATCCTTCATAAAAATCAAAAATATTATCAAAAATAAAAAATTCTTCAACTAAATTGTTTGCCTATTGTAAATACTAGTTGAAGAATTTTTTGTTTTTGATAATTTTTAAGATAATAATTCTATTTTTAATAAAGGATAATATTTTTGATTTTATAAATTTGTTTACAATTTTTAAATAATTTTTTAAAACATTTTTTAATTTTTAAAGATTTTTTATTTTTACACTGTTTTGGATTGTTTATGTTTTTTTCCAAATTTAAAATTTTATAAAAAAATTTTTTAATTTTTTATTTCTATATTTTTATTTATTTACTTTGGATTTTTTTTGAATTTTTGGATTTTTGTTGTATTTTTAATAATTTTTAATTGTTTTTTATTAAAAAAAATATTTATTTAACGGTGACTTAAACAGCAAGTAACAGAATCCGTGTAAAATGGGTAGATTGTTGATAGTTTGTGTATTAAATTGGGCAAACAAGAGTTGATGTATTATTTTGATCTTTCGAATAAGTGGTGTATTAAATAGAAAATTGGAACACATATCGTGTATTAATATGAAATTTTCCCATAAAAATATACTATCATAAACTAATTATAAACAAAACAATCCCACTTATTCAAAACAACATATTAAAATATATATATATATATATAT
>OVBE01003179.1:3024-15157 GCA_900406425.1 Iberis pinnata
GAGATTCTTATGAGACATAGGGAAGGGACCCATGAAGTCAATTCCCCACACATCAAACATCTCTACTTCTAAGATGAAGTTATGAGGCATCTCATTGCGTTTTGAGATGTTTCCCTATCTTTGGCATGAATCACAACAAGAGATGTAAGCATGAGCATCCTTGAACATTGTAGGCNTTCTGAATCTCCTCCTCAGGCAGACATCTCCGGAACATTCCATCTGAACAGAGCTTGTAAAGATAAGACTCATCCCAGTAATAATGTCTGACATACCTTAGGAACTTCTTCTTTCGGTAACCTGTAAAGTCATATGGGGTAACATCAACAGCAAGATAATTAGCAAATTAAGTCACGAAACCAAGGAGTAATTACTGCATATTTAGAGAGTTTAGGGATAGAAGGGTTCTCATACACTCTAGTGCTAATATCATAGATATGCTCCTCAGGGAGGCTATCATCAATTGGAACCTCATCTTCCACTTTCAATCTGGATAAATGATCTGCAACTCCATTCTCTATCCCTCTTTTGTCTTTGATATCCAAGTCAAATTCATGTAAAAGCAAAATCCAGCGCAGTAATCTGGGTTTAGCATCCTTTTTGTTTATGAGATACCTCAAAGCCCATGATCGGTATAGACTACTACTTTGGATCCTACTATATAGGATATGAACTTCTCAAAAGCAAAGACTATTACTAGTCATTTCTTCTCAGTGGTTGCATAATTGCATTGAGCTCCATCCAGTGTTCTTGAGGCATAATAGATAACATGAAGTTTCTTGTCCTTTCGCTGGCCTAGAACTGCACCTACGTCATAATCGTTGGCATCACACATTACCTCAAAAGGCAAATCCTAATCCGGTGGTTGGACTGTTGGAGCACTAACAAGAGCTCCCTTGATCGCGAGAAAAGAGCTTTGGCATTCATCCCGTTCAAACTTGACTTCCTTGCACAACAACTTGGTAAGAGGTTTGGAAATCTTGGAGAAGTCCTAAATGAACCTCCTATAGAGGTAAGCTAAGATCCCAGAGATTTGGGTGCCTGCAAGTTAGTCATAACCTCAATCTTAGCTCTATCAACCTCTATAGATTTCCCAGAGATTTTGTGTCCTAACATGATTCCATTGGTCACCATGAAATGACACTTCTCCCAATTAAGCACCAAGTGTTTCTCCTCACATCTCTGAAGGACCCTGCACAAATTTGCAAGACAGACATCAAAGGAAGATCCATAGAATGAGAAATCTTCCATGAATACTTCCATGATGTCTTCAATTAGATCAGTGAAAATAGACATAATGCATCTTTGAAAAGTTTATGGAGCATTGCACAATCCAAAAGGCATTCTACGATATGCATAGATACCAAATGGACATGTGAATGTCGTCTTCTCTTGGTCATCGGGATAAATAGGGATATGAAAGAAACTCGAATAATCATCTAAGAAACAATAGTAAGGGTGATTAGCCAATCTCTCAAGAATTTGGTCAATAAAAGGTAAAGGAAAATGATCTTTGCGAGTGGCAGCATTCAATTTCATATAGTCAATGCTCATCCTATGACCTGTAACAGTTCTAGTTGGGATCAATTCATCCTTATCATTATTAACTACTGTAATACCCCCTCCCCTATTAGGAACAACATGCACATGACTAACCCAAGTACTATCTGAAATAGGGTAAATCATTCCTGCATCTAGAAGCTTCATTATCTCCTTCTTAACAACATCTTTCAGGTTAGGATTTAAACGTATATGATGTTCTATAGAATTCTTAAACTCATCTTCTAAATGGATTCTATGCATGCATAAATCTGTCGAAATCCATGTGATATCATCTAAGGTATAGCCTAGAACTCTACGATACTTTCTTAACTGACAAAGAAGTAAGGCAGTCTCTACATTGTTCAATTCAATATTCACAATCACAGGATATGTGGAATTATGACCTAGAAACGCGTACCTGAGCCCTGCTGTGAGGGTTTTAAGTTCCAGCTTTGGAGCTTTCAGCTTGCTCCATGGATCATCAAGTGGTGCAGGGTACGGTTTACGTGAAGGCTTTGCAGCTGCCTCCACTAATGCCACACAATCGGTTATCTCCTTAATTCGTTTGCTAGCATCAAGCATCCTTGTAAGATCTGCAACATCATCACTAAAAGATAATTGAGCATCAGTAGCGTTAGTCAAAGCAATCTTTAAAGGATCATCAAATAAGAAATTATCAGCTACTCCCTCTACAACTTCAACAACGGTATCGACCCAAAAAGACTTAGCATCTAAGGATGGTTTCTTTAGAACCTCTTGTAAGTTGAACTTCATAACCATGTCTCGAAAGTGAAGATCGATCTTGCCTTTCTTCACATCTATGATTGCACCAGCTGTATCCAAGAAAGGTCTTCCCAATATCAAAGGGTTTTTAGGTTCTTCTCCAAGCTCAAGAATCACGAAATCGGTTGGTACATATGTTGTTCCAATCTTGACCGGTAAGTTCTCTAGAACTCCAACATGATACTTCACCGAACGATCAGCAAGAACCAATGAAATCCTTGTACCCTTTATGTTAGTCATTCCCAATCGCTTAGCCACAGAGAAAGGCATAAGATTTACACTAGATCCCAAATCGTAGAGAGATGTAGCAAAGGTGATATCTCTAATCTCAACTGATAAAACAAAACTACATGGATCTCCAAGCTTCTTAGGCATTCAATTCTGTATAATTAAGTTACACTCCTCTGTAATCATCATTGTACCTTCTTCCAACGTTATCTTGCTTGTAACCATGTTCTTCACATACTTCTTCAGAGAAGGGATCATCTGACAAGCATCAGAGAATGGAAGTCTAACATTCAATTCCTTGATAATATCCTTGCATTTAGCATCTTCTAAGTCTTTTCTGGAGGTTTTATGCTTCACCGAATAAGGAACCTTAGGTTTGTAGACTCGAGGAAGGAGATTGGCAATTTCAGGAACAGGGGCACTTTGCTCGATCGGGCAAGATATGCCCGATCGGGCGTTTTCCTTGGAGCTTTCCCCGACAAATATGCCCGATCGGGCACAAGGTGTGCCAGGTCGATCATTTTCTCTTGGAGTTTTAGGATCGATTTCCACGATTGGGCTACTATTGCCTGATCGATCTGTTTGGCCAGAAAGTGTTTGCCCGATTGGGCAAGAGGTGCCCGATCGTGTATTTGCTCCAGCATCTTTTTCCAACTTCGAAAATTCTGAATCATTTGCAGAATTACCCAAATCTTCAACCAATCCTTCTACTAACTTATCCTTACCATCAACATTGGGTAGAGTTCTACCACTTCTCAGCTCAATAGCATTCACAAACTCTTGATTTTTTAGGTTAGAATTAGATTTCCCAGGAAGAAACCCAACCGGTCTCTTTACCACTTCAGCAGTTTGGGAAACTTTAGTATCAAGAAGCTTCACATGTGTAGACAATGCTTCAAATTTCTGATTTAGCACCTTCTTGTATAAACCTTTGAAAATGTTTTTGTCCTTCCAGAAGTTGCTTAAACATCATTTCAACTGAATTCTCTTGAGGAGCTTGAGTTTGAGGAACTTATTGAAATACAGGCTGAGAGGTTTGTGGGAAACCGCCTGAATTAGAGTTAGGCACGAAGTTCCTGTTCTAATTTCCTTGGAAACCATTGTTCCCCGAGTTTTGACTAAATTGAGCACTAGAGTCTTGCACAAACGGTTTCTGCTGAGTTGGATAGGTTTGGTCTTGAGGATTCTCCACATTGGTGCTTCTCCAAGAATGATTGGGGTGGTTCTTGTTGAAGGCTAGATTGTATCCCTATATAAACACTCTTTGACCTTGGCTATTAATGTAGCCTACTTCTTCTTTAACCACATCGTTTCTTGTTCTTAGAATGCAAAACAAGCAGCTTCAAAATCATCTATAGCACTAACCTGTTTCTGGTTTTGACTCTTAAGCAGTTGAGTCAATAACCCTTTCATTTCTAAAATTTCCCTTTCAGATCTGAGATTTTTAACTTAGCAGCCATTACAGGAACCTTGGTTCGGCGATCAAACTCTGGGCAATGATTTTTATTGCTGGCTGCTAAGTTCTCTATCAGACGATAAGCATTTGGAACATGTTTCTGCATAAAGTCTCCATCACTAGCTATATCTAAGGATAGCTGGAATTTTTGTTCAATACCTCTATAGAAGGTATTGAGGAAACTTACATATGAAAAGTCGTGGTGTGGAAAATCACGAAGCAGTTCATTGAATAGTTCCCAAGATTCATAGAATGATTCCACTGAGTTTTGTGCAAAGGAGGAGATCTTGTTCCTCAAAGTGTTAGCCGTGGTGGTAGTAAGAACTGATTGATGAACTTGGCTTTGCAATCTTCCTAAGTGACAATGGATCCAGCAGGAAAAGACTTCAACCAGCAAAGTGCTCTTTCAACTAAAGAGTGTAGGAACAAGCTGCAATGCATGAAATCGCTGGTAACTCCATTGAGTCTGATAGTGCTGCAGATGTACTAGAGTTGCTCACTCGAAAAAGCCCCTTCAACGTGCTAAGTCCTTCTTCAGCACAAACGAGAACGAGTTTTTCAACAATATCATATGGCAATGTGTGTTTGGCGTGACCTCTGCGTGTGAATACCATGATTATAGAAAGATTGGAGGTATTGTGTGGTTTTATGTGAACCTAATTATACCCGTTTAATTGGATTGGCGGGATTGTTCGCTCCCATTGTTTACCATGCATACATGGACACTTGATAGGTCTAGAATTTAATCCTAAAATATTACTGCAGAGAATAGTTCAATGTAGCATAGATAGGGTATCGAATCCACAGAGACTAGAAGTACACGTTTCATATTCAGTTTCAAATCAAGCTAAAGCATAAATAATGAGTTTTTTTATAAAAGAATCAAAACGATGAACAGAAAACGGTTTAAAACTATTAATTAAAAGCGTCAGGAATCAGGGAAACCACATGTAATCAGGATTTAAAGTCAATTTATCATTCAGGGATTTTCTTTTAAAATAGTTCTCAACATGAAATAATATAATGGAATAATCTCCTCTCAGAGTACTAAACCCTATGCTCAAATTATCAGAGACAAACTCTTGCCGTCTTTCAAATAACAAATCATGCATTAAAGTTCAGATTCAGTTGTTCATAAGCAATCAAGACAATACTCTCGCAAGCAAGACCACTTATTCATCTAGACTAGATCCAACTTCTAAACCAAATCTATTTGTGTTTATCAGTCTAAATTCAATGAACTAGTTAGCTACTCTAATTCATGCATTAATAACAAGTCTAGACTAAGAACCTAACAAGTCTAGACTAAGAACCTAACAATGATAAATCTAACAATCAAAACCTGAATTCCCTGGGAAACCCTATAACCTACTAGAGAACTACTTAGAAATTGAAAAGCATACACAATTCAATCTCACAGAAGAAATCATAATCTAAAATCAAGAATAGATATTGAAATATAAAACAGGGTTCAGAAAATCTTCTCTACAGCGGTTCATGATTCGTCTCCTAGTAAAACTTAAAATAATAATAGCTTAGGTCTAATAAAACCAAGCCACAAGGCTTATATAGTGCTAAAAGGAAAGGAAAAACCAAAATAGAATAAATGATAGTTTTGAGGACCAATTCTGGAAATTCAGGAAAATTTCCAAAAATTCTTGGGTAACGTGCATGATCGGGCACTCGATCGAGCACTTTAGAGATCGATCGGGAAGCTTAGAGATCGATCGGGCACTCTTTTCGTTGAATTCCAGGAGCAGATGCCCGATCGGGAAATTCTTTGCCCGATCGTGCACTCCAGGGTATTCCTGCGCGATCTTCTTCTACGAGTCAGCTCGACCAGTCTTCAGTAAAATATCCATAACTTTTGATTTCACTGATGGATCGACTTCAAACCACTTCCAAATGAAAGCTAACTCACGTGGCTATCTTGTGTCAAAATTTAAGCTTCATCCATTGGTGGGAACATCTTCAAACCTTGCTAAACTTATGACCGTTCTGCTGGACTCTACATATGCATATGTCAATTTGCATACGTTTCTTGCAGAAATCCGTCTTTTTGTCCCAGAATGACCCAACACCTAGAAAACATGTAAAAGATATCCAATTGCAAGGAAAACACTCGGATAACGCTTAATAGAAAACATAAATGCTCACTAGAAAGCGTTAAAACCGAGTAATATCAATTCCCCCAGACTTAGATCTTTACTTGTCCTCAAGTAAAGCAAGATTCAATATGGAGAAGATTTTTAAAATGGACCACACAGAAACTCACAAAATCTCAAAAACCATAAGCATAGTTTCAAATCCAAAAGACACTAATCTCAAACAACCACTTTGATTTAATATTTCACCACCACTAAACTAACAACATGTTTCTTACTCTAAATCCCAAATCAATCAAGTATCAACTTATATCAATCAGCTCTTTAATATTCAATTAAGTTTAGTTACATGCATTCTCACTTATGTTATATCAATCAAATTACTCAAGTACCTCTTATATCGAAATGCTCATACCAAACAGAGCATCCACTGACTTCTGGTCTTGATCCTTTTTCCCCCTTTCTCATTTCTTTTTTTTTCTTTCTTTTCGCACTTTTCTGCGTTTTTCTTTTCTTTTCTTTTACATTTCGCACTTTTCAACGTTTTTATTTTATTTTCTTACTGGTTTTTGTTTAGCATCCCGGCAATGATTACGGACTTCTAGGTCACTCTTTCAACACTTTTTCTACCGGTTTTTATATTTTTCTGAAGGGAGAGAAAGAAAGGACATGGATCATACTGAAAGAACTTGTCGGCTTTACAGAACATTGAAGAGCAAGGTACCTAATTCTCATAGTATATCGACACCATAAGCAAGAATAATTCAGATTTAAAATTAAGTCCTATCATGGCAGAGCTAGCATCAATTCATCAATAACACAAAAGACCAGAACTTTCAGAAAAAAATCAATCAGTAATGGGGTTCCAATCCGAATCTCACCAATTAGTCTGACTCAGTAATCTAAGGAAAGTGAAAACCATACCCACACTTGGCTATTTATTATCATTGATATTGATCATGGTTCATTCGACTCGATAGACTCAGCTAGATTAAAAATGAAAAATTTAAAAATTTCACCAAAAAGACCAAATATCAAAACGTAGTTAGTATCATTACACCCTCCCCCAAACTTACTTCACACCGTCCCGGTGTGAAAATAAATCCAAGAGAAGGGTAAGACTTGACTCAAGAAAAATGAAAATAACAAGAAAAGAAAAACTAACCTGGGTGGGTTGCCTCCCACCAAGCGCTTGTTTAAAGTCGTTAGCTTGACTGTAGAGCACAATCTGCTAATTATGAGAATCAAATGGCTGAGCCAATGCATCTTTAGTCCTTCTCCTGCTAGTGCAATAGAACAAATGCACAAAGAAATACAATATTTCCCATGGCAAGAAGACATCAATCTCATCAAAGAAGCTTACTACATATGTAGCATATATCATGAATTTCTCCTTGGTTACTAGAGGCCCATGAGAATCAAATGCATTAGATGGAAAAATAAAATCAACTTCTGATTTAAACGAATTCAACACAAAGTAGTCAACTTCATCTCCATCAATCATGTAAAATATAACATTCTCACTTCTAAAGTCCATCTCAACCTTAGGATTTTCTAAATCACTCAAGATCTTATCTACATCAAGCACATATCCTAGGAAAGATTTTTCTAGAAGTAGACTAAAATCATCATGAATTGAAAAACTTAACATAAGATCATGAATGTCGTAACATATTCCATCATAATTCCTAGTAAGTGTTTCAAACCTCATAATATATAGTCTTTGAGACTCACATATCAAATCATAACATTCATCAATATTCATGGGTGTATACAAACTAGAAGTTATATCTTCAATGCTAGGCATGTGACATAATTCATAATTATGGAATTCGGAGTTAAACTCAAATATACCTTCTAGTTGGCTTGGGGGAACCCAATATATTACCTCTTCAAGTCTCTCAGCAACCATCATCTCTTCACATGTGAGATCTCTTCCCTCAAGTGTTGCTCGGTGTAAGAGGATGTTTAGTTGAAGCATCTCAGCTAGGACTCTCCTTGGCAGTGTTGGATACTATTTTTCAAGATAATCCAACTCTACTATTTGTTCTGGGGTAAGCACGTTCTCATCAAATGGTTCCTCCTCATCCTGAATTTCCTTTACAAATGTGTCTTCTTGCTCATGTATCCAATAATTGTAATCCATTGCCATCACCTATATAAATAAAATAAAATAATATAAAAATAAGAGAAAAAGAAATATCTTTAGACTAGATTCTAATAAGAAACCAAAAAGGCACTATTGGTCCCCGGCAACAGCGCCAAAATTCTGATAGGTCTAGAATTTAATCATAAACTATTACTGCAGAGAACAGTTCAATGTAGCATATATAGGGTATCGAATCCACAGAGACCAGAAGTACACGTTTCAGTTTTAGTTTCAAATCAAGCTAAAGCAGAAATAATGAGTTTGTTTATAAACAAATAAAAACGGTAAATAGAAAACGATTTAAAACTATTAATTAAAAGCGTCAGGCATCAAGGAAACCACATGTAATCAGGATTGAAAGTCAATTTATCATTCAGGGATTTTCTTTGAAAATAGTTATCAACATGAAAGACAATAATGGAATAATCTCCTCTCGGAGTACTAAACCCTATGTTCAAATTATCAGAGACAAACCCTCGCTGTCTTTTAAATAACAGATCATGCATTAAAGTTCAGATTCAATTGTTCATAAGCAATCAAGACAATACTCTCGCAAGAAAGACCACTTATTCATCTAGACTATATCCAACTTCTAAACCAAATCTCTTTGTGCTTATCAGTCTAAATTCAATGAAATAGTTAGATAATCTAATTCATGCATCAATAACAAGTCTAGACTAAGAACCTAACAATTGTTATCCCCTTATGATAAATCTAACAATCAAAACTTGAATTCCCTGGGAAACCCTAAAACCTAACTAGAGAACTACTCAGACATTGAAAAGCATACACAATTCAATCTCAAAGAAGAAATCATAATCAAAAATCAAGAATAGATATTGAAATACAAAATAGGGTTCAGAAATCTTCTCCACAGAGGTTCAGGATTCGTCTCCTAGTAAAACTTAAAATAATAATAGCTTAGGTCTAATAAAACCAAGCCACAAGGATTATATAGTACTAAAAGGAAAGAAAAAAACCAAAATAGAATAAAAGATAGTCTTGAGAACCAATTCTGGAAATTATGGAAAATTTCCAAAAATTCTCGGGTAAAGTGCATGATTGGGCACTCGATCGAGCAGTTTAGGGATCCATCGGGCAATTTAGGGATCAACGGGCACTCTTTTCTTCGAATTCCAGGACCAAATTCCCGATCGGGCACTTCTTTTCCCGATCGTGCACTCCAGGGTATTTCTGCGCGATCTTCTTTTGCGAGTCAGCTCGACCAATCTTCGGTAAAATAGCCATAACTTTTAATTGCACTGATGGATCGACTTCAAACCACTTCCAAATGAAAGCTAACTCACGTGGCTATCTTGTGTCAAAATTTAAGCTTCATCCATCGGGGGGAACATCTTCAAACATTTCTAAACTTCTGACCCTTCTGCTGGACTCTGCAACTGCATATGACAATTTGCATTCTTTTCGTGCAGAAATCCGTCTTTTTGTCTCAGAATGACCCAACACCTAGAAAACCTGTAAAAGATATCCAATTACAAGGAAAACACTTGGATAACGCTTAATAGCAAACATAAATGCTCAATAGAAAGCGTTAAAACTGAGTAATATCAACACTATACTTTGCAATTCGTAAAATTTTAAATAATTGTGTACATTCGGATTGTATGCATTGGGGATATTTGAATGTGATATAATGTTTAAGGGAGAATGTGTATTGATTCACCTAAATCGGTGAACACTAGATAGCCTGTGATCAATCTTAACAACTAAAAAATCCTTCATTTAATGTTGTCATTCGCACGTACTCCAAGGATGTATTTGTATTTAAACGAGGAGCACGCGTGTACACTAAACTAAAATAACCGGGGTTATAATAATAATACTCCCTGTGTTTCACAACAAGTGTCATTTTAGAATTTTTCACATATATTAAGAAATTTCTGTTTTCCATAAAAACATCATTAAATATTCTAAATCAACCAATATAAAAAATACTGTAATTATTCAATTGGTCAAAAAAGTCAAACTCATTTAATTTATGCATTGTAAACCTAAAACGACACTTTTCATGAAAAAAAATTTTAACTCTAAAACGACACTTATTGCAAAACGGAGGGAGTAAAAAATAAAGTCTTCCCAGTAAAACACGCATGAACAACACATATACAAAATTTGAAAAGGTAAAAAGGATTCAAAATTTCATTCGATGTATCAAACGAACTCAGTCGATTGCGTTTGGATGAAAATGAGAACATTGCAGCGATATGTGCAAGAGAAGGACCTGATTCATACATAGTGCAACTACATTCGATTGCATTTGCTTTCCGACCGATGTAGGGTGTATTTATGTTCAATTGAAGTAGGAGACTACGTACGTGTAGTTGTACGCAAACGATAAAATGTATTTTGGGTCGCTAATAGTGTCCATATATTTGAAAGTGTGACTACATGATAGTTATATCCATGTGTTCGGTGTGGGTACATGAAGGAGGATAGTGGGGACATATTGATTGTTGGCCATTTGATTGTAATATATGTGAGGATTGCTTCGTGTATAGTTTCTCTAAGTATAAATATCTAAGAATTTCTACTTTGTAGCCTTGAGATTTTGAGTAAAGTGAATACATAATCATCATCGTATCATAGCCGAAAAAACTTGGAAAGTTTTGTTCAGAAGAAATTCTCAAAATCATTACACTATGAGATATAGAAATCGATGTATTGTGTGTTCTTATTGCTTGAAGTATGGGCATAATATTCAATGTTGTTATCAAGTGTAAGGATTTCCTATTGGTGGCTGCAAAAGTATGGAGAAAACAGAAGAAACGAGGGTTTTTCTGGGGAATCGAAGAAACATATATGTTATGATGATGTTTCTAGAGATGACGTCATTTCTGGAAATTCTGTAAATCGTGTTTGTAACACACATAAACGGGGTGTGTCAAACATCAAGTCGAAAGCGATGACGAGATTGACAAAAGCTCATTTGGAAAAGATTGTTGATCCGAATCAGACTCTGTAAAACCAGTTGGTAAGATTACAGATGAATGGATTATTGGTAGTGGAGCGTCTGATCATATGACAGGGACATTGAATCATATGTTCGACATATATCGAGTAACTCTAAGTATGGTTGGGTTACATAATGAAACTACAGTTGTTTGTGATCGAAAAAGAAGTGTAGCGTTAAAAGAACCATTAACATTGAAAGATTTTTACTTTGTGGAGGAATTGAAATGCAATCTTATCTCAGTATCTCAAGTCATCGATGATAAGAATTGTCTAGCGGTGTTTTCTAAGACATGTTGTCTATTGCAAGATCTTAATTTTCATTTTCCAATTAAGGTCGCAAGTTTCTCATACATAGATTTTTAGGAAGAAGATATATATAAGAAAGGAAGGTTGATACTAGTAGGATATTTTTGTTAGGAAATATCTTCTTAGGGTTTTGGGTAGAGTATAAATAAAGTGAGAAAGTGTTTTGTTAGGTTAACACTTTTGTAGTTTATTCTTGCTAGGGTTTTTCGATTCGGCTTTCAAAAAACAGAGAGTTGTTTGGTGAGTGTTCTTTAGCCTTTGAGAGAGTCACGGGTTGGGTGATTTAGTAGGATAGAGTTATTAAACTTGTAGGTGACAATCTAGCTGAATATAGGATTGTGAAAAACATATTTGGGTTGAGTCTTTGTAAGAAAGATCAAGCAAATAAAGTTTAATAAAAGATTTGTTTGTGTTACACAACGAGTTGATACATATATTATCCTCTATACATTTTCATTAGAGTATATTGTATATGATTAACTTTATATGAGTTAGATCTCGTTCCCAAATCTACATGTTAGGTTTAAAGTAATAGTAAGACAACATACATCTCGATAGCATTATCAATTCTCATTCAATAAAGTGGATACATAC
>OVBE01003179.1:15542-27760 GCA_900406425.1 Iberis pinnata
GATAAATTGGATACATACATTTGATTAATATTCACTTTGGATTGAAAAGAGGATCTTTATTAACANATTCGTCAATGATTTGTGGTTTAGGGTTTACTAACAAATATAAAAAGAGAAGTTATTGACAGATGATCAATAATGTTTTCGGTCAGGTGCTAGCGCACTACTACTAATGATCGTATACTTTTCTGCCATCATAGCAAAAAATATGAATTCAGAAGGAGATTAATTGACAGAAAAGAAATAGAATATTAGACGCGAGATCACAGAAAAATGAAAAATACATAGGGCTATATAAAAATTGAGCCCATGGGCTTTCGTTTCTAATATAATTTTGAAATGACAAATATTCAGCCGTTATTACATTACAAAGGTCAGAATAACTTAGCCTTTATTATGTTTCCGAGGTAAGAATAACTCAGCCCTTTTTATGTTTCCGAGGTAAGAATAACTCAGCCCTTTCTATGTTTCTGAGGTCTGAATAACTCAGTCCTTAATACGTTACCGAGGTCAGAATAACTAAGGTCTTTTAGCATTTGAGGCCTTTTAACATAAGATATATAACTCAACTACTATGTAAAATAACTCAGTCACATCTGAATATAAAACTCAGTCGTATCAGAAATCAAACTCATTCTTAACAATAATCTAACTCAGTTGCATTATATGTCAGAATCACTCGCAACATACATGAGGACACGACGAGGGAGAATACGATTTCGACGAAGACGATTTCGGAGAAGACGACCAGGGTTAAAAGTAGGGAAACTAAAATGTTGTTTTTATTTAAGAAGATTTGTTTATTTATATGTAAAATGAAACTCATACACAACCAAAAAAACTGATATGCAACAAAATCAAATTCAATCGCAACGTAAATCAAACACAGTCGTAACAGAAATGAAACTCAGCCACAACATATATCAAACTCGTCCACAACGGAATCAAAATCATTCACAACATATAGCAAAGGGAATCAATCGCAACTTACAAGAAATTTCGAGGAGGGTTCACAAGAAAATTTCGACGATCACGATTTTGAAGAAGACGACGAGCGCGATAACTAGGTCACTAAACCGTCTTTTTTTCTTTAGTCAGAGTGAATTAGTTGAGCAACTGAGACATTTGATATGTATAATGTTTTATTGACGTGGAATACAGTTTAATGATGTGGAATACGGTTTAGTGACGTTGATTTGTTCATTATAAAATTAACCAAATTAAGAAAAAACTAAGCAAGGGAGTGAATCGTAATTTACAATGGTTTTGAAAGAACTCTAGTAATTTTTGAAAGATGTATGGTAGTCTATTCATTTTGAAACTTTTCTATGGTATTTGAGCGATTTTCTCTATATTTAATTTGGCATGAGCATTGATGTTTTAACAACATTTACCAATAAGATTTTGGGGGTGAATGTGTAATGAGTGCTGCATATTTAATCAACATGACATCATGTGAGTTACAAAAAGGAAAGAGTCCTTATGAAAACATCTTTGGAAAAGCTCCTTCGTACAGTGAGATACAAATTTTTGGGTGCCTTGCTTATGCGCATAATCAGAAACACGATGGAGATAAGTTTGCGAGTAGAAGCAAGAAATGCGTTTTTTTGGGTATCCTTATGTGAAGAAAGGATGGACGTTATTTGATTTGGACACACATGAGTTCTTCATATCTCGTGATGTCACTTTTGTTGAATAAAATTTTGCCCTATTTAGAGGAAACAATTTTGCCTAGAGTAGACAAAGATGATTCCAAAAAACTTGGGTCTTTTGAAGAAAATGTTCTTGTATATGAAGAGGATGAGGTTCTACCACCACAACCGAATGTTGAAATAGTAGCACCAATTGGCACAGAGGAAATGACTGTTGTAGCAAACAATGGGAATGTGGTAACAGAGATTGTAGAAGTTGTTTCACGTCTTGAGTCTGAGCCATAGGCTAGGACTACTTGTGACACAACACTGGACAGAGGAATGATAAGGAAAGAAGCATCAGTGAAGTTACATGACTATGTGCTTAACACATTGATTATGATTGTGTCACACACAAAACTGCAGAGTGTAGACCATGAGTACGGTCTTAAGAAATTCGTGAATTGTGACAGATATTCGGAGTCTCACAAGTGCTTCTTGACTAGTGTAACTGCAGGAGTTCTGCCGTGATCGTATAATGAGACAATGAAGTGTCCAATGTTTCATGATGCAATGCGATTACAGGTGGAAGCCTTAGAAAAAAATAAAACTTGGTCGATTGAGCAACTACCACTAGGTGACCATGCGATTGGATGTAAGTGGGTTTATACTATCAAATATAAGATAAATGAAACAATTGAGAGATATAAGGCACGTCTTTTAGCCTTAGGTAATCGCCAAAAAGAAGGAATTTCTTATTTGACACATTTGCTCTCGTTGTGAAGAAGAACATTGTTCGATTAGTTCTCAAAATGGCTACTGGAAAGAATTGGGAACTACATCAAATGGATGTGCATAATGCATTTCTCCATGGTGACGTAGAAGAAGATGTATTTATGACTTTTCCTCATGAGTTGAACGCTTCTAGCAAAGGTATGGTATATTGTTTGCACAAATCATGGTTTGAAACAGTCTCCGTGTTGTTGGTTTGCGAAACACTCAGATGCGCTTTTGAATTATGGCTTCTTGCAGAATAAATCTGATTATTCTATGTTCTTACTGGTCAATGCTTCTCTACAATTGCATGTTATAGTGTATGTGGATGGTCTTGTGATGACAAGGAACTCTCCTGTGGAAATTCAGAATTTCAAGATGTACTTAAGTGGTTGCTTTCATATGAAGGATTTGGGGAAGCTTAATTATTTTCTCGGACTAGAATTTTCACGAAGCAAGGAAGGTATTTATCTATCACAACAAAAATACGTTCTTGATATTATTGCTGATTTTGGGATGCTTGGTGGTAAGCCCGTTGATTTCCTGATGGAGCCGAATCATCAGTTAGAAAAATATATCGGGACAAAGCTTATTCATCCAGATGAGTATAGGCGACTTGGTGGACGATTGATTTACTTCTCTGCTACGAGATCGAATATTGCTTATTTGGTACATATCTTGTCTCAGTTATTGCAAAAGCTAAGAGAAGATCATTGGACTACTACGTTGACGGTTGCTCGATATTTGAAAGGGTGTCCAGAATTAGGAATACTTTTGACATCTGATAACAACATTCATTTGAGAGCTTAGTGTGATTCAGATTGGACAGGTTGCCCTCTTACGCGAAGATCATTGAATGGATGTCTAGTTCAACTTGGTGATTCTCCGGTGTCTTGGAAATCCAAGAAACAAGATGTAGTCTTCTGTTCTTCCGCTAAAGCATAATATTGATCTATGGTTGCTGCGTTGAAACAGTTAAAATAGATAAAGAGTGTGTTATCTTATATGGGTATTGCACATTCTGGTCCAATGAATATGTATTGTGATAGTCAGTCAACAGTTCATATTGCAGGTAATCATGTGTTTTATGAAAGGGCCAAGCATGTAGAAGTGGATTGTCATTTCATTCGTGATGATATTAAGCTTGGAATTGTTCAGACAAAGCATGTCTCTACAAAGGATCAGTTAGCATATATATTCACTAAGGCGCTTGGAGGACCACCATTTAAGTTAATTATGTCCAAGTTGGGCATCTGGGATCTTCATGCTCTAACTTGAAGGGGGGGTGTTAAGATATATGTGAGCTTAGTGTATTATGATTGTTGTATAGAGTTATAGTTTTCCTATATATAAATATCTAATAATTTTGACCTTATATCCTTGAGATTTTGAGTAAAGTGAATACATAATCTTTCAAATATTATATTAGTCTTAATATGCATTTCATCTTTATGACTACATCATTAGACACAAATGTCACATAAAAAATACAAATATTTGTACATATTATGCAAAATGGCCAAAATAATCTGAGATTCCTTTTTGTTAGTAGACTCTTCTAAGAGCAAGTTTTTTGAATTCGACAAAACTTAGGTTCACTCTCTTGGTGAATTCTCAAATTCACCTCACTCCTTTACACCAACCATATTGCTACCTAGGATTAGAAAAAAACATTAAATTAAATGATTAATTTTAAAAATATAAATCCTAAACCCCAAAATATAAATTCTAACCCCAAAATATAAACCCTAAACCACAAAACATAAACCGTAAACCAAAAATATAAACCCTAAACTCCAAATATAAACCTTAACCCCCAAAATATAAACCCTAAACACTAAAAATAAATCCTAACCCAAATTTAAAGCTTAACCCCCAAAATATAAACCCTAAACCCAAATTATAAACCCTAAACCCCCAAAATATAAATCCTAAACCTCAAAATATAAACCCCAAACCTTAAACACAAATATAAACTCTAACCCAAATATAAACCTTAACCCCAAAAATATAAACCCTAAACCCCAAAATATAAACTTTAAATCCAAAAATATAAACCCTAAACCCCAAAATATTAACCCTAACCCCAAAATATAAACCTTAAATCCTAAATTATAAACCCTAAACATTAAAATATAAACACTAAATCCCATAAATATTTTGGGGTTAGGGGTTTATATATTTGGTTTAGGGTTTATGTTTAGGGGTTTAGGGTTTATATTTTGGGGGTTAAGATTTATATTTGGAGTTTAGGATTTATATTTTTGGGGTTTAGGGGTTATATTTTGGGATTAGGGTTTATATTTTGGAGTTTAGGATTTATATTTTGGGGTTTAGGGTTTATATTTGGGGTTTAGGGTTTATATTTTGGGGTTAAAGTTTATATTTGGGTTAGGGTTTATATTTGTGTTTAGGGTTTAGGGTTTATATTTTGAGGTTTAAGATTTATATTTTGGGGTTTAGAGTTTATATTTTTGGGTTTAGGGCTTGGGGTTAAGGTTTATATTTTGGGGTTAAAATTTATATTTTGGGGTTTAGGGTTTATATTTTAGGGTTTAGGGTTTATATTTTGGGGTTAGGGTTTAAATTTTGGTGTTTAGGGTTTATATATTGGGATTTAATGTTTATATTGGGGTTAGAGTTTATTTTTGGGGGTTTAGGGTTTATATTTGGGGGGTTAAGATTTATGTTTTGGGGTTTATGGTTTATATTTTGGGATTAGAGTTTATATTTTGGGGTTTAGGATTTATATTTTAGAAATTAATTATTTAATTTAATGTTTTTTCTTACTAATCCTAGGTGGCAATATGATTGGTGTAAAGGAGTGAGGTGAATTTAAGAATTCACTAAGGGGGTGAACCCAAGTTTTGTCCTTTTGAATTACCCTAATATGTGGACAATGTTCCCAAAAATGCCATAAGGACATGTTTTTTCTCCAATACCAAAAACATATGGCATTATGGTATTTGGCTGATTACCAGCGTGTCCCCAGCTGATTTTCGCAAAGATTCCCGCAAAAAAACAAAATGTTTGGGTTTAAGAGACATGAAGTGACGTACATTTAAGAACATCTCCAAATGGACACTTCAAGTTTGAAGTGAATGTTATGTGTTTTCCTCCAAAGGCAACACTTCAAATTTGAAATATTAAAATTTTTTATTTTGCAATATTACCCATATTTTTGTCCACAATTAATTAATATCATACAATTTATATATAAATATAAAACTTCCATCATTTAACTGTTACATGCAATGTTTATTAATAAGATATTACATTATGATATAAATTACATAATTAGTAAGAAAACATATCAATAACATCGTAATTAAAATTCAAATTATTAATAATTTTTGTTATTATTTTTTATGTAATCTTTTTATTGCTTTTTTGTATAAATTTGATTGATGTTGTAAAAAATACTAATGATATGTGATATTTTTCATATTTTAATATTATAACTTTAATTTATATGTTTCTAATAAAAGATGTATAAATTAGTATATATTTAAAACAAACCATAAAAATGTTGGTCCTAAAATAATTAATACAAAACTTAAAAATATTAAATAAATCTAGAGACCAAAATGCAAAAAAAAAAAATGACACTTCAAATTTGAAGTATGAGAAAGTAAACACTTCATATTTGAAGTGTGAGAAAGTAACACATCAAATTTGAAGTTTTGAAGTGTCCCTTTAGAGAAGAAAAAACTTCAAATTTGAAGTTATAGAGTGTCTTTTGGAGATGCTCTAAGAGACATGAAGTGACGTGCATTTAATTTTGTTGATAGACAAATTATTAACTTTTGTCCATGATTATAACTTTCAGTCCATTAAACTTTTTATGTGGTTCTGCCGGAAGACATATTATTTATTTTTGTTCATGGTTATATTTTTCAGACCTTGAAACTTGTTGGTTCTGCTGATAAACATGTTATTTATTTTTAAATGTGGTTATACCTTTCAATCCTTTAAACTTGTTATGTGGTTCTGTCGATAGACAAGTTATTTATTTTTGTCCATGACCATGTTTTTCAGTCCTTGAAATTTGTTATGTGGTTTTGCTGATAGACATGTTGATTATTTTTTTCCACGATATACCTTTCAATCTTTTAAATTTGTTTTCTGGTTCTGCTGATAGACAAGTTATTTATTTTATTGTTTATTATTATATCTAGAAGATGAAACATTATTTTGAGAAAGAGAAATAAAAAACCAGAGAAAAAATGAGATGAAATTCTAATGGAGATGATGATGAATAATGGTAAAAAGAGAAGAAGAAAGTGCGAAGTGGGGTAAGAGAGAGGAGAGAGACTAGAAAAATTGGGAAAAGTGAAAGAGTGAAAATAATGATAGATTTTAAAAGTGTTTTTAAAAAATTTAAAACTGAATAACGAATCTAAAGGATTAAGAGAGTGAGAATGAAGATAGATTTGTCTTTCAACAATAAAAAAATATGGTATGGTTCATAAATTATGGACATTGTTGTATATTTGATAAGTAGGTGGTTTTATATGGCATTGTTGCTTTTCTTCTAACATCTTTACATAATCATAATGGAATATTTTTAGTGAAAAAGAAATCCGAGATTAAATTTTAACGGCAAAAATTACCTCATGTGTCTAAAGCAATGATATATATATCCAAATATCAAGAAGGAAAAATAGCCGATAAAAAAAGGATGGTAACTTGACAAACTTTCAAATAACAAAGATAAGTGAAAATGTGAGGTTGAAAGAGCTATACAAATAATATTGTTTAGTTATGATGTCTCTAAACAATAATTGAACCTTTCTTCTAACCAAGACGTAATACCACTACATATACGCGCATTGAAGCAAACAATTATCTTTTACACATATTACCTTGCACTAGGGGCAACCTTGGCATCATCGCATATGCTTAGTTCAAGAGAACTTTGTAATGCCCTTCCCATGGTGTTGTCAGAAACAATACACTCTTTTAATTCGACAACAACTTGAGACATATTTGGTCGTTTTTCTGAGGAAGGATTTGCGCATAACATAGCCAATTCAAGAGCTCTCCAAACAGAATGAGAGTTGTAATCACTGTTTAGGTTAGGATCCACGATTCTGGTAATATCTCCTCCATTTAGCATATATGTCGTCCATTCGGCTATGTGAGGCTTTTGTCGGGTATGGTCAATCACTCGTTGGTTTGTGATTATTTCCAACAATACAATCCCAAAACTATAAACGTCACTTTTCTCAGCCAATCTGCTTGTTCTATAATATCTGGAAAAACGAGAACATGAAAACATTTTTCAACACTTTTTGACGCAATTGAAGTTCACATCAATAGCAGTGTGATTATATTGAAGCAAAGTTCATCTAAGAGTGAACATAAATATACTTACTCAGGATCAAGATATCCAGGAGTACCGGCAATAGCTGTGGAAACTTCAGATTCTTCTCCATGTTGGAACGATCTTGAAAGCCCAAAATCCGCAATTTTAGCTGAAAAGTTTTCATCTAACAAAATATTCGTACATTTGACATCTCTATGGACCATTGGTGGTCGGCATCCGTTATGTAAATATTCCAATCCTGTGAACATTAATAAATATAAGAACTTCCTCAACAAAAAATATCCAAATTCAAATTGTCACAAATAATCATCATTCGTTAAATTGTTTTAAAAAGTACGAAAATCTAATTTGAATGTAATAAATATCAAGATATAACATCTTTACTTTATTAAAATGAAGTGCTCTTGTTGATCTAAAACTTAATTCACTACAAGAAAAAAAAAAGGCTATTTCCTATGGCCATATCCATGGAAAAGCCGTTAGAAATAGCATTTTTCTAAAGGATTTGGGTCGGACTTGGCCGTCATTTCTAGCTCATCGTAAAAATATTTATGTCTGCTATTCGTTGGAAATTTCCAACGAACATCTGGTGGCCATATTTCCGACGCCAATCCAACAACCAAAATCCATATGAAAATTCCAGCGACTAACCGATGGCTAAACTTCCAACGGCTAACTAACAACAAGATTTCCAATGGCTAACCGACGATAATATTTTCAACAGCTAACCTACGACAAAAATTTCAATGGATAACTGACGACTTGTTTCAAACGGAGAACCGAAGATAGGATTCCCAACGACTAACCGACAACCATTTTCCAATGGCTAACCAACATATTTTTTCCAACGGCGAACCGAAGCCAAATTTATAACAGACAAAGCCGTCGCAAATTTCTCAAAAAATTAAAAAAATAATTATATAATTTGTTATTTATTATTTATTATTTAAAATTATCAACTGAAATTATTAATTAAAATGTAAAATTAATCCAAAGTAAAACACATTAGTAATCCAAATCATAAAATACTTAAAATGTCAGAAAAGACATAAACTACATAAAATCGAAACCACTACTCAAATCGCTACCACCGGATCCGGAAAACCGCAACCGAATCTCTTCCATGAACTTTCTCCATCTTCTCGTTCTATAAACGGATATGCTCATGTGATTCATGCATCTGTCGCTCGAGTAACGATATGCGTTCGTCTTTCTCACGCATCGACTCACACATGGACGAGTCAGACTCGGTGGTAAGTTACAAAGAATCAATGGTATGTTTTCATCCAATATGAGAATTCCGTCAACAGACAGTGATATACTACATATGTCCCTATAAAGGATCCTACCGCTGCAATTGCTTCATGCACATCTGGAGGAAGAAGATGGACGAACGCAAATGGTAATAGACGCTGCATCACAACGTGACAATCATGACTTTTCATTCCAGTAAACTTTCCTTCACTAGTGTCAACATAATTACGCAAGTTTGATGCGCAACTGTCGGTAAATTTAACTGAATGAATTATCCAACAAAAAAAATTCTTCCTTCGCACGTGGAGATAGTCAATATGGACCAGGTGGACATTTTCCATCACCCAAGACATGAAGCTGAGGCCGGGAACAACTGTCAACCAAATCTAACTTTGATTTCAAGTTGTCTTTCGTCTTCCCTTAAATGTTTAATATGGTGTTTCATTATGTTGTCAAAAAATTTCTTCTCAATGTGCATGACGTCTAGATTATGCATCAACAAATGGTCTTTCCAATATGGTAAATCCTAAAAATACTCTTTTTGCGCCAATTATGCCACATTCCCGCACCATCAACGGGAACATGTCCATTACCACCACAATCAGGCGTTCGGTCTGCTCCAAAATCTCGTAACTGGTTCAATAAAGTAGAACCATATACCTTGGGTGGTGGATCATCATCCACTTTCTTTTTCTTCCTAAACGAATTCATTTGACGACGATATGAATGATGACTCGGAAGAAATCTTCTATGACAATCAAACCAACACGTCTTACGCCCTTTACTCAACTAGAAAGCATCGATTTTATCATGACAATAAGGACACAATAATCGGCCATGAGTTGTCCATCCAGACACCATACCATATGCAGGAAAATTTCTTATAGTCTACATCAATACCGCACGCATCTGAAAGTTTTGCTATTGTGAAACATCATATGTGTCAACACCATACTCTCATAACATCTGCAACTCATAGATCAATGGTTACAAGAAAATATCAAGTGATCTCTTTGGATGCTCTGGACCAGGTACAAGAATAGAAAAGAATAAAAATTCTTGACGTATGCACAAAGATGGTGGTAAGTTGTAAGGTGTGACAATCACTGGCCACAAGGAGTATTGTCGTCTATTCTTCCCAAATGGGTTAAACCCATATGTGCATAAATCCAAATAAACATTTCGCCGCTCATATGCAAAACTCATATCCAACTTCTGAAATTGTTGTCATGCTTTCGTATCTGTCGGATGGATGATCTCACCGTCTGTTGTATGCTCTGCATGCCATCTCAATGACCCAGCAGTACGCTCCAATTGATATAATCTCTTCAACCTTTCATTCAAAGGTAAATACCACATCCACTTATGTGGGACGAGAGCTCTTCTGCTTTGTTGATAACCAGGCTTCTTACAAAACCGACATCTTGTGTGATGTTCGTCTTCTCTCCAATATATCATACAGTTGTCAATGCACACATCAATTACCTCATACGGTAGACCAAGACCATCAACAAGTTTATGTACTTCATAATAAGTTCCAGGAAAAAGATTAGCTTCAGGAAATACGTCTTTCACAAAATCATCTAGCGCATTAAGACACTCCTTCGAAAATATGTAGTTTGTCTTTATGTTCATCAATCTATTAGCAGAGGATAAAGGCAAGTGGCTATCCCTACAATGTTATATAATGGTTGCTTAGCCGCATCTAACATGTAAAAAATCTTCGTGCTTCTAAATTCAGTTCTTCTTCTTATCCTACACTCGTCGGTTGCACGTTGTCACGATATGCGTCATTCACCATTTCAAATGTACTAATACCTACATCTACATCCATTATACTTTATTCTTCTAAACTATCTGCAACATATGGGACACTACTACTACTTTCCGATCTTTCTCCATGCAAATACCAAATCTTATAACCAGCCATAAACCCATTGCAATATAAATGATTTCATACTAAGTCAATTCTGATATTGTAAGAATTCTTACAAACAGAACATGGACACTTCAACTTACGAGTTTCCCGAGCCGAATGTTGTTGACAAGCTAGCTCCATAAAATCTCCTACACCTCTTGCATATTCGTCAACAAGTAATTTCGTCTCCTGATCATGGATCAGTTTGTCCATCCAAGCTCGAAAATATGACATATTACAAATTATTTAATCTTTTGTGGATAAAATTTGAGAAAATTGTATATTTTGTGTGTGGTTTGTGTAATCCATGTTCTAATTTTTATAAGCAATAAACAACATATTTCCAACGGCTAAAACGATTGTAAATTCTAAAATTATAACGGTCTAAAACGTCTATAAAATTTAAGATTTCCAACGGAAATTCTGAAATTATAACTACTTAAAACGGCTATAAATATTCCGATGGATATCCAACGGATTTCCAAAGGAAAACTCATCCGTTGGAATTTGCGACGGCTTTACAACGGCATTTGACCAATGCGTTTGTTTTTGGAAAATTGTTGAAAATATCCAACAATTTTCCAACGACTTTTAATGTCGTCAGCGTCGGCTTTACGACGGAATATGACCGTTGCATTTGTTGTCGGAAAATCGTTGGAAATTTTTAAAAATTTCCAACGGCCTAATATTCCGTTGGAAATGTTTATGTCTAAAAGTTTCTAACGGCCTAATATTTCGTTGGAGATGTCTATGTTTTTTTGTAGTAAAATCAAAGATGCAATACAAATAACGCCAAACTCGAGTGAGCAGAGAAATGGTATGATATATACATAGTAGATAATAAAAATAGAATAATTTTTTTACCAATATGTATCAAATTTTAGGACTTATATATTATGTAAATGAGATATGGTTGTACTGTACCTACTAATTCACACATTCAGTAAAGATAAACCCTAAAACGTCGGTTCACTCCAAACTCATGTAAGTCTCTTTTATGCTTTACCAGTTTATCTAAATCACCATAAATCGAAAGTGAACAAAAAGATTGTTGCGTATCCATATATGTACTTTTTATATTTAATAAGAATCTGCCCAATAATTATTTAAATTGAAAAATAAGTGATTGAAAGTATGTCGAGTAAGTAAGAACCTAGTGAAGAGTCGAGTGCTATTCGTAGTCGAGTACTCCAACCCAAAACAGAACCATCATGTTTTCCTGTATTTGATGGCCAAACTCAATAATCGTATCTATTATTTTATTTACAAAGAAATTAATTAATATGCTACACTCATATATATATATATATAT
>OVBE01003180.1:0-27758 GCA_900406425.1 Iberis pinnata
TAAGTCGGCACTTCTTTGATTATATGTTTTAATATATATATATATATATATTTGGTTATTTTAAATTATATTGTGTATGTTTTCTAGTCTAAAAAGGTGTTTTTGTTTTCAGATACACTTACGAGTAACAACATCTTAATCACATGATGGATGAACCAAAAAAATATATATATCACATGATAGTTGTGAACTTGTGATCGACTAGAAGTATCTTAACAAAAGGAAAACTAGTCAAAAATATTGGGGTAAAATCCAAAACACTAATATAAATTTCTGAATCATAAAATTATTATTTTTTTCGCTTTGCATTAGCATGTGTCACTTGTTCCATTTAATAATACTCTCTTTTTTTTCTAATATTAATCTTGCAAATGTGTATGAAGACGCATTCCTGCTTCCTACATTACACATAAAACAACATATCAATAGTAGATGGGAGCGAAAGCGCAGGTTAAATAAAATATTGAATAAATAGTAAAATAGTGTAGCAATAAATAATTAATAACGCGGAGACAAAAAATAAAGAAAGTAATAAGAAAATCTAATTTTCTCTAAAAAATTTACATCTTCAAAATGCTGTTAATATTTTTTTTTTGGTTTGGCTTTGGAACTCACTATACCGAAATCCATAGCGTTGGCATTAGCTCCCTCTTTTGCCTCTCTCTATTTTATTTTGGCTTTTTAGGTTTATGTTACTAGAACGTTTTGGATTTGAGCGACTTGGTGTGGAGTCAGTACATCTCCCAAAGCGATTTTTGAGTCTCATTCTTTAGTCAACGGTATGCGATTTTTCTCTTGAATGTCATTTTCTTCTGTTCGACATGATTGATTCTCTAGTTTGCTTCGCTACATATGTAGGACCGGTCTTGAAATTTTGGGGGTTTGAAACAAAATTAAAATAAAATCGTGACCATTATCTCATCTATTTGTTTTTTTGGCCATAATGTTTATTTAATATATATCTATGTATATAGAATTTTAAATTTTGGGAGCCTATAAAATATGGGGATGAGTTTATAAAACATGGGGGCTATAGGTTAATGTTTCATTCGGGTCGTTGTTGTACCTTCCATTCTCATTATCTCTTAGTAGTCCCACCGACTCTAGCTTGCGTTCACTCTCTCGTGCTGCTTCGTCCCTTGGTGGTTTGCCTTGGGATCAATATCACAAGTTTAAATTCTAAGGTTTTGGTTCTTGCGGGTCTAGCTTAGTCTCAGTTTGGTGTTTTGGCCTAGGTGGGTTATGAGTTGTCAGGGTCTAGGTCTTCGCTTTCGTGTTTTATTTATTTATTTATTTATTCGAGTATTTGTTTAGTCTAGTTGGTGGATGAGGTTTAGCTATTTTTGCTTGCTTTAAATCTGTTTATTTTTCGGCAATAGTTATTGGTACGTTGATTCACTCGTTGATGTTTTGTTTTGATTTGATCGTTGTTGTTTCTTATATGTTTTGGTCAATCTTAAACCAATATCGGTTTAGTGTATTTTTATTAAGTTTGTTTCGTTTTTTTTTCTACGATTTATACTAGTCTAAGGTCTTCTATTGGTTCTCAGTAGGCGCCTAAGGACATTTTCATTGAGTCATCACTATTTATGGGTTTATGCCAGTATGAGTTTCTTCAGTCAGTGGAGTTATCTTGTTATTTATCATGAGACAATATCTTGAGTCTCTACAAGAGGATTTGCCAGCCATCGATAGATTTTAGTTTGTCTCCTTCTCTTCACCTGATTATTCAGGGTCTCGAAGGATCCATTTGACTATTATCATTTTTTGTTGTTGTTGTTGTTGTTTTGGATACTTTTTTGGTATTTCGGGTTTAAATACCCGGAACCGACTTAGAACCAAAAATTTCGGGTATTTTCTGGTTCCTTTAACATGGAACCGAACCGACCCAGAATCGACAAGAACTGACCTGTAACCGAACCGAATATTAGAAAAATATCAATTGGGTATTAGAATTTAGGATATGAAGAACCGGAATCGAACCGAATACCCGAAAGATCGATTTTCGGTTTTTTAGCTTCATTTTTTTTTTTTAAATTTGGTTTATTCGGTTAATTTTTAGTTATTTTTGGTTTTTTGGTTATTATCGGTTTTTTGGGTTTTTTCAAAAAATAATATAAAAAAATAAACCGATCTGTTAACGAACCGAACCGAAAACCAAAAAATTTTAAAAAATTTGTGCCAATCAATTTTTTCTACATAGCTCGGTTCGATTCGTGAAATCTTCGGTTTAATTTGGAAAACTCGGTTCCGTTTTTTTTCAAAGTCCTATAAAAACCATAAATTTAAGAAAAAAACACTTGACCACTTACAAAAAAGAAAAAAAAAACATCACCAACCTACCGCCAACACGTGACAAGTAAAGATCAATGCTAAAAGTGTTTTGCTAAACATTGATCTTTGCTTATAAACTTTTTATTTATTTATTTTATATACTTAAGCAACTTCTAAAAATTTACTAAACATCACCATTATAAATTTTCTAAGAACCAACTCTTAGAACACTTTTAGTATCGATCCTTACTTGTCACGTGTTGGCAGTAGCTTAGTGATGTTTTTTTTTTCTTTTTTGTAAGTGGTAGAGTGTTTTTTTTCTTAAATTTATGGTTTTTTATAGGACTTTGAAAAAAAACGGAACCGAATTTTCTAAGAACCAACTCTTAAAAAAAAAAAAAAAAACTCTTAAATATTTCCATTTAAAATTTGACCTCTCCAAATTTTTTAATATTTATTATATTTTATTTTTAAAAACTTCTTAAAACTATGATGATGTGGCAATAATGATTAAATAAATAAATAATGGTATAATGGCAATTCCAATCAGAATCCAGGTCCATTTAATTAAACCGTTTCTTCCTTTTCCCCTCTGTTTAAGCTCAGAGCTCACTCTCTCTCTCCCTCTATACAAAATCCCAAATTCAACTCATCACTCTTTCTCTCTCTCTCTCCAATCAAACAATGGCGAAGAAGATGCGAGAAGTAATCATCTCCTACGTTCTCCCTTTCCTCCTCCTCCTCGCTGCGGAAACTCACGCTCACAACGTCACGCGCCTCTTAGCAAACCATCCCTCTTTCTCTTCCTTTAACCATCTCCTAACCCAAACTCACCTCGCCGATGAAATCAACCGGAGAACAACCATAACCGTCTGCGCCGTCGACAATGCCGCCATGTCAGCCTTAACCTCCAAAGGCTACACAATCTCCACTCTTAAAAACATCCTCTCCCTCCACGTTCTCCTCGATTACTTCGGCGCCAAAAAAATCCACCAGATCCGTGGCGGCTCCGCTCTCGCCGCTACTCTCTTCCAAGCTACCGGAGCCGCTCCCGGAACCACCGGATTCGTCAATATAACTATTATGAGAGGCGGCAAGGTCGGATTAGGCCCCGATGGTGGAGATCTATCTTCGTTATTCGTAAAATCAGTTGAGGAAGTTCCATACAACATCTCCATTATCCAGATCAGCAAAATCTTACCTTCGGATACTGCGTCGGCTCCGACTCCGGCTCCAGCGGAGATGAATCTCACAGGAATAATGTCAGCTCATGGATGCAAAGTCTTCGCCGAGACTCTTCTCACTAACCCCGGAGCTTCAAAAACTTACCAGGTATAAACCCTCATTAATTAATTAACTAATTTCACATCATTAGAAAATGATTATTCAACAATTACTAATTCTCTGTTTGCGAGTGAGTTTATAATTAATTAATGTAGGAATGGATGCATGTGAATGTATAAATGTAGAAACTAATTATACAAAAAGACGCACATAATTACCTTACTAGAACCCTTACTAAATTTACTAATTTTTCTCTGTTGTCTAATTAGAAATAATTAATCAAAATATAGATGCATGTAGCTATATAAATTTAGTGTTCACTGTTCAGAGAAAAAATAATTAGTAATCCGTGGTTAAGTTAGTATTAATTAATCAAATTGATGCATGTAGTCATTTTCTTGGCTTTTAAAGAATTTGATATTAGCCATTGGTTTTGAATTTTTTTTTTTTTAAAGTCAAAAGGTGTTGACAGTGTTAGGTAGCTAATAAGCAAATATTGTCAAAAATATAGACTTAATGACCTCAATCAACGGAGCATTATTAATCAGTTTTACAATTGAAACATAATTTAAAATATCGAAACATTTTTTAAAAAGACCTCTTTTCTAATATCAAAATATGAGAAATTAACAATAATTTCTCCCACTTACTCACTTTGCATTACAAGTGGAGTGAGTAAATGAATAATTTAAAACTTTAATATCTTAATTAAATCAACTTCAAGATTGGATAATAAACCATGTAGACGAGCAAAGATTGTAACATGATGTTTGGTTGTGAATAAATGGTTGTAACAGGAGAGTTTAGAAGGAGGCATGACAGTTTTCTGTCCAGGAGATGATGCCATGAAAGGATTCTTGCCCAAATACAAGAACTTGACAGCTTCAAATAAAGAAGCTTTCCTCGATTTCCTCGCCGTCCCGACATATTACTCAATGGCGATGCTCAAATCAAACAATGGTCCTATGAACACACTCGCTACCGATGGAGCCAAGAAGTTTGAGCTCACTGTTCAGAATGATGGAGAGAAAGTTACGGTCAAGACAAGGATCAACACTGTCCAAATAGTTGATACTCTCATCGACGAGCAGCCATTGGCTATATATGCGACTGATAAGGTTTTATTGCCTAAAGAGCTTTTTAAGGCTTCGGCTGTTGAAGCTCCGGCTCCTGCTCCAGCACCAGAAGATGGTGATGTTGCGGATTCTCCAAAACCAGCTAAAGGTAAAGGTAAAGGGAAAAAGAAGAAAGCTGCACCATCGCCGGATGATGGTTTTGATGATTCCGATTCACCTGCTGAAGGACCTGATGGAGAGGCTGATGACGCCACTGCTGATGATGCTGGTGCGGTTAGGATCACCGGAGGAGCGAAGGCTGGTTTGATGGTGAGCTTGTTGGCTGCTTCTTGGCTTCTATAGTTTACTTTTTGATTCTTCTCTCGTCTTTGCATCTCTTTGTTCAGAATTTTCGAGTGAAAGAAAATGATGTTTATTTAGTTTCCCCATATTATTGCGTTTTCTTTTAAATTGGTTCTCCGATTAATTAATTAGTCGGTGGTTCATTTTTATGTGTTTTTGTTCAATGTGTTTTATTAGTTTTTTTCACATTAATCTTTAAAAGAAAATTATATTTGTATAGCGGATGATCAACTCCTAATATTAAGATACAGCAAAAATAATTTAGTGACGAATGGTGTTAGAAGACCATATGCTAAATTTAGTTGAATGCTATTTGTTAGCACGTGAATTTAGGTATTTGGCGTATCATAATAATACAATGTATTTGACATTTAAAGACTGCCTAAAAAGCAAACGTAATAGGGAACGTGACTTTTGTGAAATGGTCAAAACTTATTCGCTTTTTTTTTTTAATCAGAATTCGAATTTTTATGAATTGTGAAACTCAAATCCTCTCTAACTAAAAAGTCCCACCAATGCAGTTTCAGATTTTGAGGCCGGCTAGTTCTCTAATGGCATTATTATTGGTAGGACTTTTTATGGAGTCCTTAAAGTATTTTATTAATATATGTGATGTAGGACTTTGGTAAGGACTTTTGTTAAAAAATATGATTATTGGTGGAACTTTTGAAAGGTTTCTTAGGTGAATTTAATTTTTTTTTTAAGATGAACATAAGTTTTACAAATTTATGAACAATGGAAAATGTAAATAAAGATTTTTGATTTCTAAGTTATGGATCAGCATTTGCAGTAATTTCGTCTTCAGAGTCTGAACCATCTTTTTCACTCATGCTATCAAGATCATCATCATCATCATCATCACTTGAATTCTCTTCAGGTTTAGCATATCTCTCACAATAATCTCATCACAATATTCGCAGTTGTGGATGGAACGACTCAAATACATTTATAAGATATGCTCCATAAACAACATAGAACTCTTTAATCGATGCAAAAACCAGAGAAAGCATTTATTTCCAAAACAAGTGTAAGCATTACCAAACATAGGACTCCATGTCTGGTTTATTACATCTAAACAAACTGCTCCTGAACTGTCACAAACGAAGAGATCATCAATGCATTTAGTTACAATTGAAATTGATCAATGCAGCAACTCAAAGAAAGAAATAAAGATCACTTACTATTCATCTACATTAGGGTGATAAATCTTGTTAACAAATCCAACTGATGGAGATTTGTATGGATAAGCATCAGGAAGTTCCACTTTTATCTTCCATACACCTCCTTCATAAAGACCTTAACAAACAACCACTTAACAAAGATTTTATCTAATCTTATGATAATCAAGATCCAAGTATGGATGAATCTGAACATCATTTAATAATCATTATCAAGTTCGATAAATCTGAAGTTGTGGACTAGTGTGGAGACCAAAATCAACAAAGACTCTTTTTTTTATTCATTCAAGCATTACATCAAACAAGAACTTGTGAGATCCTATATCACTAAACAGGAATAGATCAGAGAAGATGAAATAAACATTGAAACATCAACGAAAACAAGGCCAAAAGTATTATTGAGGACTCACCTTGTTGTCAAACTAAGTCCAGAGAGAGGTTGCCTGAAATAACAGCAAAAGAATCAAACACTGAGAAACTTCAAAAAAGAAGAACATGAACAAAATCAAGATTAGCATGTGAAAATTTCCCAATCTTCTCTCCACCTGATTAATTCGATCCCAGTTCCATCATTTCCGATTAATCCACTAATTAGATCAAGCCCGTTAAGCAAAAGAATCAAACACTGATAAACATGTGAAAATTTCCCAATCTTCTCCACCCGAAACAAAATCAAGATTAACCACAATGTCAAATGTAGAACAAGAATTCAAGAAAAGAATATTATGAAAGTGAAGGAGAGTAAACCTCGGAATAGGAATGAGAAACAAGAGTATACAATTCGTGTCTGTAATCTGCCTCTAATCGGCCATTCAATTCGATTAAAGATCGCTTCCATGGCCGCCTTCAAGGATGGTGAAATCGCTTCAAATCGTCTGTAAAATGGTGAATAGCCACCTTTGTCGCCGGAGCTGAATCGTCACTGAAGAAGAAAATGAAAGGTTCGGGTTTCGTTTTTGCCAGCTGGCAAAAGAAGGACGCCCTAAAGGTCGACCTTAATTAAGGTCTGTCCTACTAATTATTGGGTTTTTTTATTTAAATTTGGGTTTAAAAGGCCCAAAGACCTTGTTTAGGACACTGATAATTATGCCCTAATGTCTTTCATCGATCTCTCACTCTTTGACGTGTTTTTGTGCTTTCTTTTCACAATTTAGTCTAAAACTGCTATAGGAGAACCAGATTTTATTAGTTAGATTTGTAGTGCATCAAACGCTTTGGACCATCTAAGGAGTGTTGAGGTTTGTTGTTAGTGGCATCATCCAAAGAGATTTCCAAGGTTGGTAATTACATTTTATTCATTTATCTAAAGCAAATCTGGAAAGGCCCAAATTTCAGTCACTTTTAACTGAAATTTTATAGCAAAATTGATAATGAGCTGTTCAATTGTTTTCTTTGGGTCTATGATCATTACACTCAATACAAATCCTATATGCTATAACAAGAATAAGAAGAGAAAAAAAACTGAAGACAATAGAAGATTTAGTCATAAGCTAATGCTTGTGTTCTAACAAGGTTGGTCACTTTGGCAACTAAGAACACCAACTGATGGATGTGTGGTCTTGAGAAGTGAAGCTGGCCGAGCTACCATACTCGACATTTTCGCGTAGTTCGGGGAATCCTCATTACCTGAAGGTGTAAAGAAAGCTCCATTAAGCATTTCATCTCCTTCTGATTTCCAATTCCATTCCTTCCATTCATCATCTCCATCTATACTTTCTCTCTTTGTAACCTGCGTACAGTTTTTGAATTAGGACCAAACATTTCAGTCTAAACTCTAAACCATTTGAAACATAAATGTCATCAAAGTTTATACCTCCTTTGTGAAGTGATTATCCGAAGCTATGAAAACATTTCCTTGACTAAAGATTGTTGGATTAGCACTTCCACCAATTGCATACATCTCCCACTCTCTATAAATGTTATTCACTATGTGAAAATATCCATGTCTACACCTACACATATACGATTCCATTACTATTTGACAAATTAGTATTCAATCTACATAACTACTACACATATCGTTTGTATATAAAAGATTGTTAATAAAATTACCTGGGCATTCTCTGAACTAGTCCTTGACCAAAATAGTTAAACGCAATGGTAACTTTCATATCTCGATCACCAATAAACTCATCACTATGACCCAAAAGCATGACTTCATTATGATTCAACATGTAATTATTCGAAATTGTTATATCGGTTGATCCATTCACCGCATCAATAAGTCCATCGTAACATTTCTCTAACGTACAATGATCAATCCAAATATCTCGTGATTCGAATATCGATATCCCATCTCCATCCGAATAACCTCCTAGTGACCGTTTCGCCGGGACACAATGGTGAATATAAATGTTGTTTATGATTATATTACTTACTTTATACAAAGTTAAACATGGTCCATAAGCTATTTGCACGTTATGTCCTCTTCCATCTATTGTTTTGTATGATGTCATTTGGAGATCTTCTTTTAGTTTTATTACCATGTCACGATCGAATATGATCCATAAAGGTTGATCTTGTATTGCAGCGTACCGTAGTGTACCTGGAGATGGGTTTAGAGGATCGTCATCTCCTGAATCAGTCACGGTGTAGAATTCACCAGCTCTACCACCTATTGCGTCGCGTCCGAATCCAACCGCACAATCCGCGAGGCTTTTGCGGTTGGATTTCCAGTTTTGGTTGCATCTCCAGCAATCATCTATTGGATTTCCAGTTGCTATGCAAGAAGTTGTTGAATTTGATGACTCTGACGTTGACGAAGATGAAGCGTTTAAAAGAAACAACAAAATCAAACACACTACTATTGACATATTATATGTCTCTCACACAACGTTAACTAAACTATATATTTCACTATGAACATATTAGAATATATACATGTTCAAAGAGACATTAAGTGCGCAATTTTTTTATTAAAAAAACATAGGTAATTAAATTAGGTGAAAATTGAAAGGAATGGGTCCAACTCCAAACACAAGACTACATTACGCCGCTTTATTCTGGTGGAATTTGATGTTTCAAATAGAATTATTGAAGTAACTCCCCAATAAGAGAGGCTATTTAATTGTTACTTCACTTTAGAGAACAACGTGCCGTTTTGTGAAATGTATTTAAACACGTCATGTAGTTTAGTTGCCCTATCATCTTCGTCGATTGTTTGGTTCTCCCATTGTAGAACTGCGTGCCGTTAGAAATGAAACAAAGACGACAAACTGTTTTAAGTCAAAACTCTCAACTAGCGTGGTGTTTAGTTTATTATCCTCTCATACAGTAGTAGTGACTTTGGTTGCTGTGTAGTCAAAAACACAGCCACGGTGCAATGGCAATGTCTCATCTTCTTTCTCCATTACCATCTCTCACCTTCTTCCAAACCGGAGCCCTAACCCTAAATGGCCGTTCTTCTACTCTTCCACTAAATCCTAACCCCCAATTCCTAAAACCTAAACTTTCTAGGGAAAGAGCCGCCACAGTCGTCCTCCGATCCAAGGGAGATGATACCGTCGACGCATCTGATCGAATAATTTCAGCCGTTTGTTACTTCTATCCATTCTTCGATGGGATTCAATATGGTAAATTCATCATCACGCAATACCCACCTTTCCAGATTCTAATCCAACCTTTGTTTCCCGCCATCAAAGCCTTCAAGAGCTTCCCTTTCAATGGATTTCTTATCTTCATCACTCTTTACTTCGTCGTCGTTAGGAACCCTAATTTCAGCAGATACGTTAGGTTCAACACGATGCAGGCGATTGTGCTTGATGTGCTGTTGATTTTCCCTGATTTGATTGAGAGGAGCTTCAATCCTAGAGATGGATTTGGTTTAGATGTGGTGATGAGTTTGGACAGTACAGTGTTCCTCTTCTTGCTTGTATCTTTGATATATGGATTCTCTGCTTGTTTGTTTGGTCAGATCCCAAGGTTGCCCATTGTTGCTGATGCTGCTGATAGGCAAGTCCTTTGATTTATCATTATATCATCTGCTAGATATAACTGCAATATATATTGTATGTATACATGTCCTATGATTGGATCTTTTTCTGATTATCAAAACGTATAATGTAACTTTTGATTCAATGAAAAGGGCTGCTATTAGTCATATGTTGTTTACTTCATCTTATTCATTCTGACAAATCTTCATGTGAACATAACTGAATTCTAGATTCCAAGTTTAGGAAAGAAAGTACTTGTACAAGCAATCCTTTCATGTCTGCAAAGACACTTCTCATGTGTTTCACTGTCAAAGATAGTTCAGTGGTGTGTTAAGATGTCACATTCCACCAATTTGTGTAACCAACATTACAGAGTTTTTCCCCTCTTCCTGATATCTCTTTAAGACAGCAAGAATAGCCTCAGCATGACCAAGTTACTAGCTCAAGATCATAACAATGTCTGATTATAATCTTAGAAGAAAGAAACAAGCATAGTCTGAGAGAAAGTTATTGTAGCAGTGGCATTTTTGAATGAATAAGCACTCACATCACATCATATCTGCAAGAAACTTCTATTGTAGGCTTGTAGCTACCCTTGGAATCATCTACGAAGAAAGCTTTTTGAATGTTGAATCTCTTATCCCAACTTTGCTAATCTAAGAGTATAGATCATTATATTTAGTATTCAAAAAGTTGAGACATTTTTATATTAGTATTAGTATATACAAGGTTCATGAGCCAATCCATTATTTGTCAATTGGTTTGAGTTACGAGCTTTAATATTATTAGCTATCAAGTATTGATACAAAGAGAATGGGAAAAAAGTCTGTATTAGGAAAATTACCTAATAAAATAAAATTTATATAAATGAACAAAAGATTACAAGAGTTTAAAGAATATTACAAAAAGGAAACAACCAGTTGGCTCAAATCACCACCAAAAATATCTTTTAATCTTTCTTTTCTTAATCTTCATTAAAAAGGGTTTCCATGATTTAATGGCTAATCCTACAATCGTATCACTAACTCGACTTGACTCTTAGAACTACTTGTGGAGAAATAAATATATCATTAATTATACCATAATTTAAGGGGGGAAATTAATAATTGAGAATCAAATACGTATATTGTCTTGCTTGGTCTAATATATAAACACAAAAGGAGCAACTCCATTGTTAAATCAAGAAACTTCAGAAAGTGGAGCTATCAACGCCTCCACAAGGTATTTTACCTTAACCGCTTTACTTAATTTAACTATATATATAACTCTATTTTATCATATGTCATTTAGAGTATTTGGATCTCATAATTATGCAACAGAAACTTTTGAAGGCTCTGATTACATATATATATATATACTGTTGAAGATTATAATTTCTTTGATAACAATGAAGAAACGTTATAGTTTTAGAATTCTACTCCCCATTTGTATGATTATTGTTCAATGTCAATACTTAAGTTACTATTCTTTGTTGAAGTTGATAGATTTGTGTTGTGTGGTAAGGATAAGTTTAATTGAGTATCTGGATGGGTCGGAAGATGGTAAAGATGGCAAGGATAACGAACGAGAAGACAAGGATAACAACATACAAGAAGAGGAAAGCATGTTTGTATAAGAAAGCCAATGAGTTCTCAACACTTTGCGGCGTGGACACGTGTCTCATTGTATATGGTCCAAGTAGAGCAGGAGACGAGATGGTGGTGGAGCCAGAGTTGTGGCCAAGGGATGAAAGCAAAGTCCGAGAGATTATAAGCAAGTACAGAGACACTGCATCAAGTAGCTGCTCTAAAACTTACAACATACAAGAATGCTTGGAGAAAAGCAATACTACTAACACTAAGGTGGAGAAAGTGAAGTATAGTACATGGGATAAAAAGCTCGATAAGTGTTCTTTAAATGAACTCTATGCGGCTTTTATGACAGTAGAAAATAAGATTCAAGAGGTTGCGAATAGAAGACAGACATTTCCTGACACTCCTACTCCTTGGTCTAATGACCAACTTGGTTTATTTGGTTACAATCAGCAATGTGTGGAGCAGCATCAGTTGTTTCCTTTGTCTAGTAAGGAGCAAAACGGCTCCTCTTATCTCCCTTTTCTTAACCAAATGCCTTCAAACACTGCGGAAATGGGTAACTTCTCAACAATGACAGAGACTGATATGGGTCAAGGCATGTTTTACGGGAGTTATTCAGATGGACAGTATGCTCAGAGGACTGATTATATGGAGCCAATTCAATGGGGTGTAGGGAACAGTATGCTTAACAATGTCAACATGAAGCAGTTCGTTGATTATCCTTTCAAGTTTGCACAACTTAATGAGTTGGATGATTCTAACAAACTTCCTATGTGAACAACTGTGTGTTGTTTCTTTCTTTTAACATGTTCGGCTATAATATCTACCCATGTTTGTGGGAGAAATTTTTTTATTTGGTGAAACTTCTTTAATGATAGAGAGATTCATGAAACAAAAGAGATATCTCATATCAGCATCAAAACATTATCATTAAAGCACATAACTAACTTAAAGAGTAACAAAATTACATGAGATAATAACGAAGAATTTGATAATCCACAAATGATTAATTTGTTTTCCTATAGTACCAAAGTGGCACTCAAAATCAATAATGCGTATAGAACATCATCTTGAAGGGTTTTAGAAGCAAATGACTTATCTCCGGCAGGTACCGGCGCTAAACTAGCTGTTGATGGTGCAGAACTACTTGCCGGACCACGTCCGTAAGGAAATATTTCCGGCGAATTTGCTGGAATCGAGGGACTTGAAGGAATTCCAGAGGTTATTTCCGGTGAATCGGCAGTGACCGGTGGCTGGTTCGTTGGAGCAGTTGCAGGCGATTCAATCGAAGCAGTGGGGCTCGTTGTCGGAGCAGAGACGGGAGTGGTGGCTGTAGTCGCCGGAGGAAAGCCAGGGGATTTCACAGGTGCTCTGATTGTTGGAGTGGAAACAGGGGAAGTTGCCGGTGTAAAAACAGGGGATTTGACAGGAGTAGCAACGTCCCGAGAGGAAACAGGAGAAGTCGCCGGTGTAAAAACAGGGGATTTCAATGGAGTCGCAGTTGGAGGAGAGAAAACAGGGGAAGTCGCCGGAGAAGAACTAGGAGTTTTCACAGGAGAGAAAACAGGGTTTCTAACCGGAGACTTCGTAGGCGCCAGGGGATGTAAAATGGGGGTTTGAGGAAATGACGATGATTTCGATGGCGAAATAATGCGATGAGATTTCACCGGCGGTTGTATAAGAGGACTTGCCGAAGGAGGTTGTTTCTCGGCGAGCATTGGCGATTGAACAGGAGCATCGTCGGCTTGTACTCTACCAGAAATAAACATTATAAAGACGAAAACGAAAATTCCAATAAGCCGATGCATCATCGTTCCTTTGGGAAAGAAGAACAATAATCCAATTATGTTGAGTGTTGGCAAATCGCAAGTTCCGATAAAAGGGTTTATAAGAAATTGATTTTAGAAAAACGCGAAACGTTGTGAATTGTGATATTCGAGATACATATGACCGTTAGGGGCGGTGGAGGCGCCTTTATATTGACCGGCTCTATGAAGTGAAGTAACCGTTAACCGGAACAAAGCGACCGGTTGGAACCGGTTACCTATTAGACGGCACATCTGTGATCCAACTAAAAAAGAAGGCCCATTCGTATAATTATAGCATTTCTCGTGGCCCATGAAAGACACGTGTTTTATTCATTTTAAACGGCATTTATAATGCGCACTTCACTCGGTGTACGTTAGCAATACTAGTATTCCATTTTAATAAGCTTCGCGAAAGAAAAAGAAAATCTTAGAAATTTCACAAATCTCTCGGATTAGGGTTTCTTACAACACAGGCCTTTCTCCCTTTCTAGCTCCGGTGATAAAAAATTCCGAAAATCTTTTGAGTTGTTGAGATTTTTCATGTTCGAGTGGGCGTGAGCTTGCGGTATTCTGATTGAAAGAAAGGACCTTTTTCTTTTCTTTTTTCTTTACCAAGAAGAGTTTAAGATGGATGAGGGAGATGGGAGGGATCAGATGGATCAGTTTCATCGAAACGAGGCGATCTCTGCCGTCGCTGACGACGGATTTTTGGCAGAGGAAGAGGACGACGATTATGAGGATCTTTATAACGACGTTAATGTCGGAGAAGGATTTCTTCAGTCTATGAGAAAGAACGACGAAACGGAATCAAAAAACGAGGAGAAGGAGAAGGCCAAGAACATCGAGGGGGAAGATATGGTTGAACCAGCTTTAGGTAACTCGGAAGCTGACGTATCGATACCTGGTTTGGTTGGTGAGAGTGTTGCTACAGAAGCAGAAGTAGAAACAGAAGCAGGAGTAGGAGAAGCAAGTGGTACTGGCGTGGTTGTTGCTTCTAGTGGACATGGAGCTCAAGAGCCTAAGGTAAGCGATGTTAGCCAGCAGATTCCTGGTGGAACTGGAGGCGGGCTTAGGGTTGAGCTAGGGCAGCCTCCTAATCTGACAAATGATGTCGAGGCTCCTAGAGGTAGTAACATTTCTGAGGGTCTCTTGCCACCTCCACCTATTTTGGGAAGTCACGAGACTTTGATGAGACCTGTGATGGGTAATATTAATGGCGTGACCCCTCCTGGACCTGGTAGTAGCATGGTTGGGAACGGAGCTACTATCGTTATGCCTGGTGGTCCTATCGTTATGCCTGGCGCTGGAGCTGGTGGTAGTGGTGGAGGCGGCGGTGGAACTATTCTTTTCGTTGGGGATTTGCATTGGTGGACAACTGATGCCGAAATTGAGGCAGAGTTGTGCAAGTATGGTGCAGTGAAGGAGGTTAAGTTCTTCGATGAGAAAGCTAGTGGAAAGTCAAAAGGGTATTGTCAAGTGGAGTTCTATGAACCTATGGCAGCTACAGCTTGTAAAGAGGGGATGAATGGGTATCTATTCAACGGTAGACCTTGTGTTGTTGAGTATGCTTCTCCCTATTCAGTTAAGAGAATGGGAGAGGCACAGGTGAACAGAAGCCAGCAGGCACAATCTGTCATTGCACAAGCTAAGAGAAATGGAGGGCCTGCTGATCTTCCGAGTAAACCTGTTGTTGCTAACAACAATAATGCCATTGGCGGGAACTTCCAAGGTGGGGAAAATAGAGGATTTGGTAGAGGTAATTGGGGTAGAGGCAATGCTCAAGGAATGGGTGGTAGAGGACCAGGTGGTCCAATGAGGAATAGGCCTGGTGGGATGGCTGGAAGAGGTTTGATGGGTAATGGTGGAGTTGGGTTCGGTCAGGGAATGGGTACAGTGCCTCCTATGAATATGATGCATCCTCAGTCGATGATGGGGCAAGGGTTTGAACAAGCTTTTGGTGGACCAATGGCGAGAATGGGAGGCTATGGAGGATTCCCCGGGGCTCCAGGTCCACCATTTCCTGGGCTTTTGTCCTCATTCCCTCCTGTAGGAGTTGGTTTACCTGGAGTGGCACCTCATGTTAATCCAGCATTTTTTGGAAGAGGAATGCCAATGAATGGGATGGGAATGATGCCTAATGCTGGTGTTGATGGAGGGCATAATATGGGAATGTGGGATCCTAACAGTGGAGGATGGGGCGGTGGTGAAGATTTTGGTAGTGGTAGAGCTGGGGAATCAAGTTATGGTGAGGAAGCTGCATCTGATCATCAATATGGAGAGGTTAATCATGATAGAGGGGCTCGTCTGAATCCTGTGAAGGAAAAAGAAAAGGCTTCAGAGAGGGAATGGTCTGGTTCATCTGATAGAAGGAATCGTGACGATAAAGATGGTGGTTATGAAAGGGACATACCTAGGGAGAAAGATGTTGGTCATGGTTATGATTTGCCAGAGAGAAGGCATCGCGATGATAGAGACAACGGTCGTGAGCGTGAGAGGGAACATCATCGTAAGGATCGTGAACGCTCCAGAGATCGTGAGCGAGAACGCGACCGTGACAGAGAAAGGGATCGTCATAGAGATGACCGAGAAAGAAATGGAGGTGGTGACCATCGCAGTAGACACAGGGACGAACCTGAGCATGATGATGAATGGAACAGAGGTCGCTCATCCAGAGGACATAGCAAATCGCGGTTGTCTAGGGAGGATAACCATCGCTCTAGATCAAGAGATGCTGATTATGGGAAAAGGAGGCGGCTTACTGCTGAATAAATATTGGATAAATGTAAGTAGTTGAATCTAATGTTATTTTACATTGCTTGTATATGATCTCTCAGAACAACGGATTGTCAAGTTGATAGTAATCATTTTTGTTGTTGTTGTTCCTGACTAAGGTTTCTCTTGTCTTCTTAAATGGCATAGCATTATGGGTAGATTGACTTTTGAGAGCTTCTCCAAAACAGTAAAGCCTTATTGAAGAGGAAGAAAGAAGACCTCAGAGAAAGAAGACTCTCACTGGTGAAATCTCTTCTTCAACTCAGCTTAGTAAAGTAGAAGTGGAAAGAAACTTGGCAAAACGTATGCCTTCTTTAAGTTCTAAGAGACCTTACCTTTTACCATATTTTATGTGAAACTTCTAAGACGAGTGTGTTATGTTGATGATGTTATGGCCTTACTTGTTTCATCTATTTGTGTTTAGTTGTTCTTGTTTTAACTGTTTGATTTGTTGTTAGTTGTATTAGCTTAGCTTGACCAGTGTTATTTTTGCCATTTGGGTTGTATTGTATGTATGTAGTCATTGTCTTGTAAGCCTTCATCTGCCTTAGGATCTTCAGTGGTCATGGATACTTGACAAGTGTAACAGTAGTGCATCCTTTTGGATCTTTCTTATCTTTTTTTGGTGATTTCCGAAAGTGATGTAGACCAATTTTAACTTTTGTTGAGGAAATTTGGTAGCTCCTTGTACAAGTGTGTATATAATAGAAAGTCACATTTTACTCCATGTTTATGGCCTTTGATAAGCCTGTAGCTATGAAGACATCCTCATCAATGACATACAAGTCCTCTCTCCTTCAGTAACACTGGTCAAGCTGATTCTTTTGCATTTTGTTCACTTGAGACATTGCTTGATTCATTAGAATATGTTTCTCTAAGGTTGTTCTTGTTTTCTTTTAAAGATCATTAATGTCATCATCAATGACAGCTTAAAAACGAATCTCAAAAATTGAAAGGTGTCCTTTTGAATCTTAGAAGAGCTGATGTTAAATGGTATACACATGTCTTCATCTTGATCTTCCTTATCATCATTGATCTCTTCCTCTTTATCTTCGTTCTCATCCTTCCTGTCACCTATATCATTTTCATTCTCAGCCTTACTCTCTTCTCCTTTGTTAAATTGATCCTCATTTTCCATCTTTTCATGATCATCATCCACATCGTCCCCCTTGTCTCCACCAACTTAGTTCTCTTCGTTAATTGTTTTCATCCACTTTCTCTCCTCCTCTAATTTTTTCTCAGATGCCTCCACATCTCCCTCACTAGTAACTTTCTTATTTATCTCTTGATTTTCAGCACTTTTTATGTCTTCTTTGTCATCAGACTCCACATTTTCTTTCATCACAGTATCTTCCTCTATAGCTTTCAACTTCTTGCCTTCATTTATGTTAACAGCTTCTGTGAGTTCCTTTTCTTCATCCATTTTAAGCATTCTCTGCAAGTTCCTTGTCTTCATTAACATCCTTCGCTTCTGTTTTCTCAGTCTCATCGTTCTTTTCTTATTCCCTAATCTCCACCTCTGTATCTTCCATCTCTTTGTTTTCTCCATTTTCTCAGGTCCTGTATCCTCATATTTGTTACTAACCTGTGTTTCCTTGCCACTAGCATTCTTCTGATGTCTTTTGAAGAGAACCAGTCCCACTTTCTGTTCGCTCCACAGTGACTTTTGTATCTTCTTCCCTCATCTATAAATCTTAAAACCAGAAACACTAAAAGCCTGCGAAAACTATAAGCTCATAACTAAAACTTACACAAAAGGGAGCAGATAGTAATAATACTTCTTGACACGATTTCTCAAATAAAGTGGTTACATAACCCATAATAGGTTTCAGCATATGAACTTCAAATCCAATCGGCTCTTAATCGACGGATTCTAATTTTTCAAAGCAAATAGGCATCAAATCAGTTCTGAAGACTCATTCCAATTCCACAACAACGGGAAGCTAAATTACCCAAAATTCGTATACTTTCTAGAAAAAGAACATAAAATTTCAATCCAACCAAAGACCTTTATACTGGACCAATCGTGGGCCGCCACGTGTCAGTGGAGCCCACGAATAATGCAGATTCGAAATAGAAGACAAAAAATTTGGTTTCTTAATATTTTGGTGAGGCCCATGCTTAACAGACACTCAAAATTGACGCGTTGTTTATGCTCTTAAGGGGTTTATTTTTTTTCCACTCAAAACACCATCTCTACTATTAATTGGGAAGGATTATTTGAGAAAAACATTTATTTTGTAAACATTTACATGAAATGGCATTCATTAAGAGTAAAAGAGACACAAAAAACTTCCTTAAAAATTTCAACCATATTTTTATTTGTTATTTAAATTATTTATATGATAAAACTAATCTAATAAAATATTATTTAAATTTCGTTTTAATATTTTGATAACTTAGTTTATCCCTATTAAAATTATATTTTAATAAAATTATTAAACTAATAAAATAGTAAAAATATTTAAATTAACTAAAAATAAAAAATCAAATATTTTTTAATATTGTACTATAATGTTACATGGAGTATCATTATATATTTGTGCATTACATGAAAGGTATTTACGATATAATTTTTTCATATTAATATCGTGAATATAAATTTTCTCATAAAGTTTATATGTTGTTATATACATTTTTATTGAATTATTGACATTTTATCAATTTTATATTGTTTCTAAAATTATTTTACTGATATAAAAAATAAGAACACATATCAATTTATTACTTAGATAGGTTATAAATTTATTAGTCAAGCCATTTTAATTAACATAAATCCTAATATTATTTTACTTAGCTAAGTATAGGTTTATTACATACTCCAATAATGGTAACAAGGGAAAAATTCTATAATATATGTAAAATCCATAAAATATAAAATCAACTATGTAGTAAAGTTTGATTTGATGTATTTAATAATATGAAATCAATATAAAAATATGATGTTAAACGACTTAGGATCAATGCTTTTAAATCATGATTCTGACATCCAAATAATATATAAAATAGAATGAGTTAACTAAGATTTTGATATCTATATAAATATATAGAAAGTACATAAAACATAGCACACCATTATAATAATAATAACTTAAAATATACATCAGTTATATATCAAACTACTTCTATAAAATAATGAATTTTAACAAATCGAATATCTAAATTTTATAATTTTTTATATAAGTAAAATCCAATAGTTTGATATAGTTAATACATATTTTAAAATTTTTAATTGCATAGTTAATAGCAAATTTTATGTTGCTTAAAAACTTAAATATAATAATAAAAATTATTTGGTTTAACTAAATAGTACTTAATATACCAAATTAATCATGTAGTTAAATTTCATATATATATATATATATATATATATATCATATTTTATGTTTAATTAAATTACATGATTTTTAATACTGTCTTAAATATATTGGTCAATAACTTATGTATATATGTTATTTGTACAACTAATTATTTTTCTAACCGAAATTCACATCAAAATATATATGAAAACAATTATTATGATATGACAATAAAATAAAACATACGACATTGTAAAATTATTCATTACATAATAATACACACATAATTGTAGAAAAAATTATATTATATTAAATTAAATAATTTCGTAAAAACAGGAAGCCGCGTGTAACGCGGGTGAAATCCTAGTATAATATTAATTCAGGGTAAGAAGGTTAGCCTTTGAAACTAACCACTCTGAAACTAGAATGTTTACATGGAAAAAAAAAAAAAATTGGGAGCGGGTTCCTTTATCAAGTATGTCCGCTCTTACATTGAGATTTTGTGTAATAAAAGCAATATTAAAATTTGTGAACAACTCTTTAAGGTGCTCAAATTCGTTCCATTCCTATGCCAAGGAAGGCTATTCTTCTTCTTCATTTACCAGCTTCACAAGCTGTAGACAGTCCGATTGAAAGGACATAGTGTCAAAACCAAGTTGTAAAGAGCTTTCTATAGCCCGAAGTAAGATATTAAACTCTGCATGAAGGAGAGACAACACTTGACTTATCCCGAAGGAGCCAAAGGTCACTTGTCCTGGTTCTATCTCAAAGACACATCCTCCACTTACAAAGTCTGAGTTTTTCACCTAAAATGCATCCACTTGACATCTTGGATAAGGTGATAAACTCGTGACCATGTCCTGGTTTTGTGCTGGGGATGTCTGATCTTGCCTTTTATCTAGGTTAAGTTGTGCCGATCTCCATGCTTCTTCTTCGCTTGTCGCATGTTGAACCACATCCAATGGGGATATCGTTTTTGCGTTAAAGATCCATTCGTTCCTAGCTTTCCATATGAACCATAGTAACCAGGGGAATTCAGTTAGAGTACTCCCAGGGGCTCCTTCGTTCTTGGCTCGAAGGAGGAGGTAATCAAAGTTTTCTAATAGAAAAACACTCGGGAAAGAGCCCATATTCGTTGGGATATTTGAAAGTGCCCATGTCTGTAAGGTTGGTGGACATAAGAATAAAAGGTGATTAATGGATTCCCCCGCTGTCCCACACCTTTGGCAAAATCGGTCGGTTCCACAATGCCTATCCACTAAACGGCTGCACGCAAGCAAACTTCCAGAGATTTCCAGCCAGAGAAAATGTTTTATCTTACGTGACGTTTTCAGTTTCTAAACAAGGGCTCTCAAAGCTTTGGTACTGGGTTCTAAAACAACCTGAATTTTTCCTTCACTTTTTAGGTGAGATGTTATCTCATAGCCATATTTGACTGAATAAAGGCCTGATTTTGTGAACGTCCAGCAAAGACCATTTTCTCTGTTGTGATAGCTAGGTATGTGGCTCTGTATTAACGTGATATCAGTTTGATCCACAAGCGCTTCAAGGATTTCCATATCCCATTGGTTCGTCGAGTGGTCAATGAGATGACTAACAACAAGGTTTGGGTCTCTAAGGTTTCCTAACTCATTAGCTGGTCTTGGAGGGTTTGTCGGAATCCAGGGATCCAACCAAACACGAGTGTTGGCTCCCGACCCGAGAGTATGTCTTAGGCCTTTCTTAAGGAGTGCTTGCGCTGCTAGAATACTTTTCCATCCAAATGATGGAAAATTTGATTTCATAACATCCATTGGGCTCATATGCCTAAAATACCGACCTTTGAGCACTCGTGCTAGCAGGGAGTTTGGAAACTGGATCAATATCCATAGTTGTTTGGCAAGGAGGGTGATGTTGAAGTTGTGGAGGTCTCTGAATTTCAAACCCCCTTGATTTAGAGGGGTACAAATCTTATCCCATGTTATCCAATGTACTCCACCAAAATTTTGCTGTTGCTCCTTGAAGTTTGGATAAAATTTCCTTCGGGATGAGAAAGCAAGACATCACATAGGTAGGAAGAGCTTGGGCTACCGATTTCAGTAATACTTCCTTTCCCCCTTTCGAGAGAAATTTGGATGACCATAGATTTATCTTGTCGTTCAGACGTTCTCGGATGAAAGCAAACACTTGACGTTTGGAGCCGCAAATCTTTTCTGGTAAACCCAGGTACATTCCCATCCCACCTTCTTTATAAATTCCTAGAGTTATTTTGAGAGTACTTTTGATGTCGTGATCCACCATATTACCAAACAGAATAGAGGATTTATCAAGGTTAAGTTGTTGGCCCGAAGATTTTCTATACAACCTAATGATTCTCATCAACTCAGCACATTGCTAGATATCTGCCTTGCAAAGGAAAAGGCTATCATCTGCGAAAAAAAGATGGGATACTGCTGGGCTAGCTCTTGCTATCTTTAGTCTTGTGATCCTCTCTTCCTCCTCTGCACCTCTAAGATGTGAGGTGAGAGCTTCGGTGAGGAGAATAAAAAGAAAAGGGGAAAGGGGATCGCCTTGTCGCAAACCTCTGGTAGGTTGGATGTTTCCTTTCGGTTCTCCGTTCACAAGTATCTGGTATGATACTGAGGATACACACCATTTAATCCAAGAAACCAATATGTTATCAAACCCCATCTTTAAAAGTAAAGCTTCTAGGAAGTTCCATTCCATCCGATCATAAGCTTTACTCATGTCAGTTTTGATGGCCACGAATTTCGACTTACACATGGGGTTAGTACGTAGTGCATGGAAAGCTTCCTGTGCTAGAAGAAAATTGTCGGATATGAGTCTCTTTGCCACAAAGGCAAATTGTGTCTCTAACACCAAGCTTGGAAGAATTTTCTTTAAATGCGAGCAAAGAATCTTAGAGATAATTTTACAGCTAACATTGCATAATCTTATTGGTCAAAATTCAGACATCTCTTGTGGCCTTTCGGTCTTAGGGATTAAGCATGTGTTAGTCGAGTTTAATCGAGGATCAAAATGTCCATATCTGAAGAAGTCCTTTACCAGCTTTAAGATGTCCGGATTAGTTACGTCCCCGAAACTCTGGTAAAAAAGGCTGGTTATGTCGTCCGGTCCAGGGGCTTTATCCGGATTAATTTCCTCAATCGCTCGAATAATCTCATTATCCAGTGGATCTCTTGTTAAGGATGCGTTCATAGTTGGAGTCACTTTCTCGGTAATATACCGGAGGGCCTCATCCAAATCTCTAGTTTCTGAGGCTTTAAATAAGTTTTGGAAATATTTTAAGGCTACTTTTTTAATTTCTAATTCACTTTCAGCCCAACCACCCAAAGGGTTCTTTAATTTGGTAATGCGATTTCGTGCTCTCCTCTGTTGACACATGGAAGAATTTTGTATTTTGGTCCCCGGCTTGTAACCACAAGACTCGACTTTTCTGTCTCCAGTACAATTCCTCTTCCCTGAAAGTTGTGCAAAGATGCCAATTTAATTCCAAAATAGCCTCGCTTGTTGTGTTCTCATCCGATTGGGCTTTTTCTCGCTGGTCTTTTAGAGATTCTATCATTCGCTCCGTATTGGAGGGGTTAGAGCGTTTCCATCCGGAAATCGATCTTCTGACATCTCCTAACTTGACGTGTAGGGCTCGGGATGGAAGAGCAGATATAGGGCCCCAACCTGTCTCAATGGTTTCTTTTAAACCATCCTTGTGAAGCCATCGTCGGTCAAACTTAAAACTCCGACAGGTTTTAATAACCTTTGAAAGTATTCTGGTCAAGATACGGCGATGATCTGAGCCCCATAAACTAAGATATTCCACATTGGTGTAGGAGAAAGTTTGGTGCCAGTCTTCATTGCCTACTACTCTGTCTTGGCGACATTGAACTTTTTCAAATTTTCTGTACCCCAACCAAGATAGAGAATTCCCTTTAAAATGGAACTCAATCATCTCGCAGTCTGCTAGCATAGTCTTAAAAGCAAGAAAAGATGATTCCGGTCTTTTCCGGCCTCCTTTCTTCTCGTGGTTTCCCGTAATCTCGTTAAAATCTCCACTCATAAACCAAGGCCCTGACCTATTGGTAATTAAACGGGTCAATCTCTCCCAAACATAGTCTCGGTACTCTAATACCGGATCTCCATAGATAAAGGTCATGTAAACTTTGTGTCCCTCAATTACTGTCGAGATGTCAATCATTCGCTTATCAAAATAAAAGATTGTAACATCAAAAGAGTCAAAATAAAAAAACGCTAGACCACCGCTTTTACCCTCAGGTTCCAAGGTAAACAACATATTAAAACCAAAAGATACTTGAAAGTCTTGTAAAAAAGAACGACAGTTTTTTGTTTCATAAAGAAAAAGAAAAAAGGCAGACTTCAAATAACCCCCTTCGTTTAAAGAGGTTATTTAAAAAATACCTTTATTAGGTTTTCTAATTTGTAAAATACACCTTTATTTAATTTTTTTGAAATTTACTTTTTTAACATACGATATGATACATTATTCCATATGTTGAATTAAAAGTTATAGTTTAATTAAATCAGTATAAAATACAGTTAATTAAAATTATTATTATTATTATATTTTAAATATGTCATTGGATAATATGTACGAACATTTTAGAGTTTATCTATCAACTTTTTTTAAAAGTTCTTTTAGCACATATAAACCTAACATTTTATCAATTCGTTAATGAGATACGAAAATCGTTAATTTCATAGAATGAATGTTCACAATATTTAAGACAAACATTATACCATAGCATAGACTCTAAGAAAGGAAAATCTAAATACTATATGACTATAAGTAAGTAAAGAGAGTAAATCACGATAATACTATATAATTGTAATATTGTATCTCCACGTTTCTCTCTCACGTCTAGTTAATGTTGTAGGGAGCGAATAGCCAGACAGAGTTAAAACTAATTTAAACACGTTACGAATTAAGAAAGACATGGACTCAAGTCGAAATTCTTTACTTAATTCTTAAAATCGCTCGTAGTAATACAATTTACCGCGATTCAGAATATCAGGATACAACTATTGATATCTTCGTTAAGTTTTACTCTTAAACAAAACTTGATTGAACTTAGTATCAAACAATACTCTTAAGACAAAAAGAAAGAATAATTTTTTGAAACTGTGTTTTTATTTATTTTCAGTTCAAAAACGGAAACCTTTACGTTTTCTGTTTGTTGAGTCAAAAATGGGATGAATAAGAATGAATGAGGGAGACTCAATCTATAAGAGAGAAAAAGGCATCATGTGAAAGGATATGACATTTGGTAAAGACATCAATTCACGTGAAAGGATGTGACATTTGTGAATGGATGTGACATTTGGTCAAGACATCTTTTCACATGAAAATATGTGACATTTAGTGAAAAGGCATGCCCTTTCGTTGAACATTTTCAATTGGTGATCTATTCGGCTAACGGTTGCAGCTGTTCGTTTGGTGACTTTTCACATGTTAGCTATTTCACTCATTAGTTCAATAAGATTAGTGTTAGCTGACCAGTTCACCCAGCTAGGTTAGTACTCATTCAGCTCATTGAGTTTGGTTGAGCTACCATTTTCTCACCTAGCTGAGCTAGCTAGTCTTTCCAGCTAGTTCACCTCATTTAGCTGTCTAATTTCTCATTCAAATTTACTTCAGTTTTAACAAAAACTATTTTTTTAAATTCCAACAAAAATGCAATTGACAATACCAAATGTAAATCCAAAATCATATAAAGAAATTTAATTAATAGATATGAGAATTGGAAGAAATTAACTTGTAAGTTGTTTCGATGAGAAAAGGCTATAAAAGCTTTTTTACTAATGTGTTGTGGAAAATCTTTTTATTGTGTTAATCAAAAATTTGTTTGGTTTTTATATAATTTGCTGGTTTTGGTACAGTTATCATTAGTTAAGATAAAAAAATATCGTGTTTTGTGTAGAATTACATAAAGTAAATATTAATTTCAATTCATACTAAATATAAAATAAAATCGTTGTATTACAATAATTTTTTAATTATAATTATATTAGAAATCTTATTTTCAATATTACTAATGGTATTTTAGTCATTTATTATTAAGCAAAGTATATTTTTCAAAAAAAAATATATCAAAAAGGTGCATTTTTCAAATTTAGAAACCGAGATAGGGTATTTTTAAACCATAATAATTATTTTTTTTGTAAATAATGGATAAAATAGATTTAAACACTAAATATAAATTTAATTTTGTAAAGTTATGTAATAATAATATAATTACACAAGAATTGGATAAAATAAATTCTGTTAGCTAATTTCCTAATATTGATTTATAGCATAAACTAAACCATTTCACCAAGTACCCAAAAATCCAACATGTTAAAAGGTTGGAATCCCTTTTTTACATTGAAAAATTAAAATTAAATAATGGAAACTTTTGATTTTCACATTTGTCTTTTAATAGATCCAATGGAAATATCAATCTCAATAAGATTATCTTCTTCAATGTTAAAATCATCTATATTTTGTTCTTCATCAACTCTAATCCTCTGTCGACTTAGAATAGTACTGTTCTTCATTGCCTCTGCATCTTCACTCACAAGAGCAATCTCAATGAGACCATCCTCCTCCTCCTCATCATCATCATCATCGGCTTCTTGTTGAGCCAAATAACGTCTTGTCTTTTTCTTGGAGAATCTTAGAAACAAAACAGAAGTGGAGATGAACAAGATTACAATGGTTACGAGGAGAGAAGAGGGGTATCCATAAGAGCTCAAGAAACAGAGGAAAGTTGCAGATGGAATTAGGGTTACAATGAAAAACAATGGCGGATGTAAAACAAAATAACACCAAGAAAAGTACTTTTCTTCATCAAATTCTTCCACCATTTTCATCACTACACAGAACTCTATTTGAAAGAAAAAGAGAGTGTTAAAGAGAAGTCGAGATTGCTTCGTTATCCATTGACGTCAATGGAGTTTTAAGTAATATGCTAAGATCAAAGAAGAAGAGAAAAAAAAGACGAATCTGAGTTCTTAAAATGTTTCAGACAAATCATAGAAGAGAGAGAGAGATAGAGAGATCTGGGAAAGTCAGAGGAACCAAACAAGAAAGACTGTGTTTTTCTTTTCTTTTTTGGCACTCTTCATTATTACACACCTGCAACTAATTTTCTCGAGAAAAAGAGGAGCCTTGGTTTTTGCATGTATTTGAATTTGATTCTTTTGTTAAATCAATCAAAAAGCTTTGGAATTTGGTAATCCATGTGAAGCCCATTAATTACGGATGATTTGTTTACCAATATACTAATTAAGTATCATTATATGTTAATTATATGTTAAAGTAAACAATATTTTAAGAAAAGTTCTTAGCCTATATCAAAAATACAGAAAGGTAAATCAAAAAGGGATAACCTCCAACAGCATACCAACTTAACGTGGTTGAACCCAATTTATACAAAGAACCAAATCTCGACTGTGAGGGAATATGTGTATTGCCTTGGTTGTTGATTTACTTTTGGGAAAATCTCTAAGAATACATAAAATTTATGTAAAAGTATATGAATTGTTTCCATCATTTTAATACAATAACTTATCATGGTTATCAATTTAAGTCGAATTATATTTTAGTTATCATTTTAATACTCAAACATATTAAAATTAGAATTTTGTCTATACAAATTAACATAGGTTACATAAATGTTAGACATCTTTAGTTAGTTATCATAAAAAGAAATGGAAGGTAAAGTAAGATATGTCAGATATGAAAGGACATTAAGAACATATGTTTAACTTTGTAACAACATCTAACACTTTTATAACGGGAAAAAAACTTTTTAAACCTTGAAGTTGGCACCTACTAACAAGTTAAACCCTAAGACATTTTTACTGACACTTCAATAACTGAAGTTAGAAAAGTAGCATATATAACCTTCAAACTTACTCTGATGGAGGCGGGAAATTCAAATGTGACGGCTGTAGAGACGCCGTTGTAACGGAACTGGACACTGTTGACGTCGTTGTAACGGAACTGGACACTGTTAAAACGTGTTCCGTTTTGTGCCGGTAAATCATTTAAAAAAAAATTATAAAAATAAACATGTGTTACCATTTTTATTAAAGGTTAAAATCAGAAAATAATTAAATTATAAGAGTAAATAAAGGTAAAACAAATAAAAGAAAAGTAAAAGTTGAAAAAAAGTAAAATCGGGGAAGAAGAACAGTCGAGTTAGGGTTTGCGAAGAACAGTC
>OVBE01003181.1:0-27757 GCA_900406425.1 Iberis pinnata
AGAAGGACGCAGACAAAGAAGCAGACTTTGTTGCGGTCCCAACCCGAGCCATGATGTTGAAATCCATCTTAGCAATGACGGAATATAAAAAGAAGCTGGTACAAACGCGTGCTACGGGTGAAGGATCCGCTATAATCCTTACGGCTCAGCCGATAACTGGTGGGCCGAATGTAGTGAACCGTGAAGTGGTGGAGACCTTGCCTCCCCCGCCAAGATTCGCACCAAAGAAGGTGGACTACTTGAGCATTCTAGAGCATATCTCGAGGCTTAGAACTAAACACTTCACGGGAAGTTCAGATCCGATAGAAGCGGATCAGTGGGGAAGCCGTCTGGCTAGGAACTTTAGTTCCACACGCTGCCCAGAAGATTATAGGAAGGACATTGCGATCCAATTCCTGGAAGGTGATGCGCACAACTAGTGGCTTTTGATTGAAAAATGCAAGGGTGAACAGATCAACACCTTTGCGGATTTCGAACGGGAGTTCAATAATAAGTTTTTCCCATCAGAGGCATGGGATAGACTTGAATGCGCCTTCCTGGACTTGGTGCAAGGTCAAAGAAATGTCCGGGAATATGAGGAAGAGTTTAATCGCTTAACGCAATATGTGGGAAGAGAGCTTGAGGATGAGCAGGCTCAAGTTCGTCGGTTCTGCCGTGGACTAAAGGTCAAGATCCGTGTGCACTGCTCGGTCTGGACCTTTAGTTCCGTTTCAAAACTGGTGGAAAGGGCGGCTATGATAGAGGCAACCCTAGAAGAGGAATATGCCTTGTACCATTCACAGACTCAGCCACCCAAGCATGCTAACAAGGCTGGGGACCGTAAACGGAAATATGAAGCTGGTGATGATCGGAAGCCTGTTGCAAGGAATACGGAGTGTAAGCCATGTGGTCGTAGAGACGGGGGAGAATGCTAGAAGGCAACTGGTGCATGACTTTGATGCAGAAGTAAGGATCACGGGATCCAAAACTGTCCACGAATGGATCAAAGCCAAGGAGGAACAAGTGGAGTGAATCCTAAGACTTGTTACCATTGCGGCAAGACAGGAAATTTCCAGAGGGAATGCCCTAAGTTGTTAGCCGAAAGGCAAGTGGGACAGAAAGGAGGCCGCGACAATAATGAGCCGCAGCCGCAAGCCAAAAGGCAACAGACCGGTGGACCGCGGGTCTACGAACTGTCAAAGGAAAGGGACGATGATGCAAACTTCAACGCGATCACTAGTACGTTTCCACCTTTCCGAATACTCTAAAACATTCTGCATTTGCATCATTGGCATGAATGAATTGGGAAGGGACTTAGCATTCTGGGAATGATTGTGTAGGGAACTTAGTGATAAGTGGTGTAGAAACGCACACCCTGTTTGATTCCGGGGCAACACATAGTTTTTGTGAGCCCGAACATGATTGGGAAAGAGATGTTTGTGAAGGAAACATCTAGATTAAATGTGAAAGTGAGAGCCGCTGGTGGTCAGACCATGCTCTCACAAGGAATGGTCCGTGAAATTCCCGTTAAGATATGTAACATGGAAATGCCAGCATATTTAGTCATTGTTCAACTCGAGAATCACGAGGTGATCTTGGGAATGGATTGGCTTGCCAAGTATAAGGCAATTATAGACTGTCAGCAAGGACGGGTGCGGTTTGGAATAGAGAAGGGAAATCTCAAATTCCAGGGAGTCCGGCCTACCTCGGGAAGTCTAGTAGTTTTAGTAATCCAGGCCGAGAGGATGCTAGAAAAAGGATGCGAGGCATACCTAGCCACTATCACTGTGAGTGAAGTTGGGCTGGATGCGGAGATTAACGATATACCGGTTGTGAATGAATTTGTAGATGTGTTCCAAACCTTGACTGGGCTACCACAGGATAGGTTGAACCCGTTCAAGATAGAGCTGGAACCGGGAACAAATCCAATCTCAAAGGCACCTTATAGAATGGCACCAACCGAGATGGCTGAGTTAAAGAAGCAACTAGAGGAGTTGCTGGATAAGAGATACATCAAGCCGAGCAGTTCACCTTGGGGTGCGCCGGTGCTGTTTTTGAAAAAGAAGGATGGAATCATGAGGCTTTGCATCGACTATCGCGGGCTAAATAGGGAGACTGTAAAGAATAAGTACCCATTACCCCGGATAGATGAGTTTCTGGATCAATTGAAAGGAGCAACGTGGTTCTCCAAGATTGACTTGGCTTCTGGATATCACCAGATTCCAATTGATCCAGCGGATATAAGGAAGACGACATTCCAGACAAGGTATGGCCAATACGAGTTCGTGGTAATGCCTTTCGGATTGACCAATGCACCGACAACCTTCATGAAAATGATGAATGGACTATTCCAGGATTGCTTAGACGAGTTTTTCATAATCTTCATTGATGACATACTCGTCTACTCAAAGGATTGGGAAAAGCACCAAGAGCAATTTAGGATGGTGCTGTAACGGCTAAGGGAACACCAACTCTTTGCAAAGCTAAGCAAATGTAGCTTTTGGCAAAGAAGCATTGGGTTCCTTGGACACATTGTCTCGGATCAAGGCGTGATGGTAGATCCAGAGAAAATAAGAGCCATCAAGGAATGGCCAAGACCAAGGATTGCAACGGAACTAAGAAGTTTCCTCAGGCTTGCGGGATATTACCGCAAGTTTGTGAAAGGATTCGCAAGTCTGGCCCAGCCCTTAACACAACTAACGGGAAAGAATGTGGAATTCAAATAGGCGGAGAAACGTGAAGGGAGCTTCGCAGAAATGAAGAAAAGACTCACAAGTGCACCGGTTTTGGCCCTACCGGAACCGAATTTACCTTATGTGATCTATACAGATGCATCCATAACTGGGTTAGGATGTGTTCTAATACAAAGGGAAAAATTGATTGTCTATGCATCAAGGCAATTACGAAAACATGAAGGGAATTACCCAACCCATGACCTGGAAATGGGGGCTTTGGTATTTTCNGTGATTGTCTATGCATCAAGGCAATTATGAAAACATGAAGGGAATTACCCAACCCATGACCTGGAAATGGGGGCTTTGGTATTTTCACTTAAGATCTGGCGGTCATACTAGTATGGAGCCAAGGTAAAAATATACACCGATCATAAGAGCTTAAAGTACATCTTCACCCAGCCTGAACTGAATCTAAGGCAGAGGCGGTGGATAGAACCAGTAGCAGATTATGACGTTGATATCGCTTATCATCTTGGAAAGGCGAATCAAGTGGCCGATGTGTTGAGCAGAAGACGGGCTGACGTAGACGTCAGAAAGGAGATAGCAGAATTGGGGTGCCTTGTCCGAAGATCAGGAACCTTTGGGTTTGGACGCCGTAAACCAAGCGGACTTACTCACAAGGATCCGTATGGCTCAGGCTCAAGATGAGAACCTGAACAAGATGGCCAAGAATGAACAGACGGAATATGAAACTTCGAGCAATGGGAAGATTATGGTCCATGGCCGAGTTTAAGTTCTGGATGCTAAGGAGCTAAAGGAAGAAATCCTAAGGGAAGCTCACCAATCGAAATTTTCAATCCACCCGGGGCTAAACAAGATGTATCGTGATCTGAAGCGGTACTATCATTGGATGGGAATGAAAAGGGACGTAGCAAGCTGGGTTGCTAAGTGTCCAACATGCCAACTGGTTAAGGCGGAAAACCAAGTACCGAGTGGGCTATTGCAAAACCTTCCCATTCCGGAATGGAAATGGGATAATGTGGCAATGGATTTTGTGACTGGTCTGCTCGTGACCAGAACAAAGAATGATGTGATTTGGGTCGTTATGGATAGACTTACGAAGTCTGCCCACTTCATTCCCATAAAGAAAACGGATGGAGCTGAACACATAGCTGGCAAGTATATCGATGAAATCGTTAGACTGTATGGTGTGCCATCAAGCATAGTCTCGGATCGGGATTCGTGGTTCACATCACACTTTTGGAAGGCTTTCCAAAAAGCTTTCGGAACCAGGGTGAATATGATCACGGCTTACCATCCGCAGACAGATGGCCAGTCTGAACGAACCATCCAGACGTTGGAAGACATGATGCGTGCATGTGTGCTTGAATGGGGGGGGGATCATGGGAAAAGCATCTTCCCTTGGTCGAATTCTCATACAACAATAGCTTTCAAGCTAGGATTGGGATGTCGCCTTATGAAGCATATATGGGCGACCATGCAGAACACCCTTGTGCTGGATACAAGTGGGTGAAAGAAGCGAGATTGGCCCGGAGATTGTTGAGGAGACAACCGAGAAGATCAAGTTCTTGCGGCTGAAAATGAAAGAAGCCAAAGACCGGCATAAAAACTATGCCGATAGGCGTAGAAAGGATATACAATTCAAAGTCAGAGATTTAGTCTACCTTAAAACCATCACGTTTAAGGGAAGAGCTAGAACTTTGAAACATGGAAAGTTGAACCCAAGGTACATGGGTCCTTACCATGTTATTGAAAGAGTTGGGGCAGTTGCATACAAGTTAAACTTGCCACCGGAAATGGAAGCATTTCATAATGTGTTCCATGTGTCCCAACTCCGGAAATGCTTAAGGGATCTGGACGAAGTAATTGCCGAACCATCGAAACTTTTCCAGTTCGGATCGTAGATCGAATGGATAAAGCGACAAGAAGGAAAAATATAAAGATGGTCCATATACTTTGGGAATGTGATGGGAATCAAGAGAAAACATGGGAAACAGAGGCCAAGATGTGAGCCGAGTTCCCAAGTTTGTTAAAGGAAGCGGACAAGTGTCAAGGACTCAAATCCAATTCGAGGGCGAATCCATTTCAAGGGGGGAGGGGGGAGACTTGTCACGTCCCCGAACTTTACTAGTTCACAAAACGAACCATGGCAAAGTAGGATCCGAAACTTGGCTATGGGAAGTGGGACAAAGGGATTTAGTTCCTTTCAAGGGAATGCGGTCAAAGGGGGAATCCGAATGGGAACTTAGCCTTTAGACTCGAAAGGTCCGAAAGGATAAGTAGAATCCGAATGGGAACTTAGCCTTTAGACTCGAAAGGTCCGAAAGGCTAAGTAAAAAGATGGAAATATTTGGGCCAAGTCATTGGGAAGCTCAAGGACTCGGAACCAGCTGGGACAAACCAAAGGATTGAGCTAAGGTAGCTGAGCCAGCTAGATTCAGCTCAGGCCGGCTCGGGCCAAGCTCAAGTCAGCTCAGTCAGCTCGAGCTAAGTGTCGGCCAACTAAGCCATCTAAGTGAACTGGACACTAGTTGGGCAGTTGGGCTGAGCTGGACGGTTGGGCGGTTATGCTCAACTCGCATCAGTTCGGCCAAACATGCTTGTTCGAAGGGGTGCGAGTTGGCTTGGCGGTTTAAAACTGTTATGGGCCAACTCTATAAATAGAGCGCCCAAGGGCTCATTTTCGCACCACACTTAGACAGAAAAATTCCAAAAAACCTTGAGATAAACTCGAAGGCATTGAAGGAAGGAAATCCGATCGTTGGGCTTGGGTAGTTGAGTGATCCGAGCCGAAGTTGGGAACGTTTTGAAGATTAGTCTGGTAAACCGGTCTTCGAAAGCAAAGGTGCATAAAAACTCTTAGGCTAGGTTCGGAAGGGGAAGTACCGGTGAAATGGCTTGAATCCGAACCGGACCTATGACTCGTCCTTATTCTCGTTATCCGATATTTAAGCCCATAACCGGGACTGATTGGCTTGAACCGCAGTGATTCACTGGAATCAAGATCAGTCCGGATATATCTTAAGGGAAAATTCACCCAACCGCTTCAATGTTGCGGATTCTAGCCTAAGTCCTGGATTGTTCGGAACATGGCTTGGGGAGATTGGGAAATCCGATCCAAGCCAGACCGAAATAAGGGACTCATGGCCGAATTCTGAACATAACAACCGAAATTTAACTTAAGAATGGACGGATTTAGTGGGTTAAAATGTGCATATAGATCGGACTGAAAGTATAATCAACGCACTAAGTAACCGGTTGGATTACTTAACCGTTTTGTGACTTTCAGGTTGTAAAGGGAATCACGGGAAGGATTTGGCTTAGCATGAGGCTTCCTGGCCGCAAGAAGGGTGGTGATTGACTCGGGATTTNCGAGATTTATGTTAGGATCGTTATCATTAACCTTGTAATAGCCGATAGAGCAAAACTCTCAAGTTGTAACAAAACTTAAGTATTATTAATAAAATCCTGTTTTATCTAAGTTTCTTCCGCATTTAAATTAACTCTAACACTTAAAGGCTTAAATCGGATCTCAGAATTGAACCTCACATGAAAATGACTTCAGAACGACTAAGGCATTAAAATGAACTGGTCTGGCCTGAATCACTTAGTGGTTTGGCGTGTGATGGCCGTTTTGGACTTAGTGACTGGGATGGGGCGTCACAAGCCCGGAGGCTTCAGAAGACGAGAGAGACCAAACAAACCTATTGGAGGAATCCAAGGAAGAATATGACAAGTACGAGGAGGGCACCCATACCCCACCTTCCCGATCCGCTAAGCGACCTCAGCAATCGATTAAGGAAATCCAGGAGATGAAGGATTCCCTTCAGGAAGGCGTACTACAAATGAATTCCAAGGTTCACCAGGCTATCAGCTCGACACCAGAGCTGTACCGACTAATGGAGGAGATGCTCCACAGCCCGTATGCCCCACACATAAAGAACGCCAGAGTGCGAAACCCCGAGAAAATCAAAATCCCCTTCTATGAAGGGAAAACAGACCTTAGTGCATACATGACCGCATTTAGGATCGCAGTCGGGCGATCGCAGTTCGAAGAACACGAGAAAGACACAAAATATTGTCAACTTTTCAGTGAGCACCTCCAGGGACCAACACTCACCTGGTTCTCTTGACTACCTGAGGGTTCGATCAACAACTTTAACCAAATGAGCTTGATGTTCTTAAAGCCTTACTCGGTTTATATCGAAAGGGATATCTCATACGCAGACATGTGGAGCATGACTCGGGGTCCGAATGAACCCCTCCGACAATTCATCGACAGGTTCAAAGAAGTGATATCCCGAGTGGTAGTCACCGATAATTTCGTAATTGCCATCCTCAAAAACGCGGTCTAGGGAGAATCCGTATTCAGAAAAGATCTAATACTGAACCCACCAACAACGACTGACGATGCACTCAACATGGGAAAAGTATTCGCACGAATAGAAGAAGACTTAATCGAAATGCAGAAACGAAGCCGAGAATAAAATCAGGTGACTTAGGCCGCTGCCCCAAGGCGAAACCCCCCCAGCAGGAAACCAAACACTATTCGCCGGAAAGCCCAAAAACAGACCTTGGAATCAATGGAAACAATCTGAAGAACAAGGAAACGTCAAAAAACACTACGAATATCATAACCAGGATGGACATTCTACTGAAAAATGCATAAGCTTTAAGTCATTCCTTTTCAGCAAGTACTAGTCCGGGGAATTAGTGGGACCTAGCAAGGTGAAAGCAGCGAATCCCCAGCAAGGGATAGAGGACCAGAATGAAGAGACTTACCCCCAAAAACGAAACCGAGAAGAACTACCTCAAATGGCACCAACCCCACCATTCAAAAAGCGGATTAACATGATCATGGGAAATCATCATTTTGGCCTAAATTCAGTAACGGTGATCAAAGCCTATGGGCGCAGGGCGGCTTCATGAGAGAAATGGCGAGTCAAGCCCCAAGAGGCAGGGGAGCCTATATCTTTCGACGAGATGGACACAACATGACTCGACATGCCTCATGCCGACCCGCTAGTCATCAAGCTAATTTTATAAGAGTATGAGATCGCGAGAGTAATCATAGATACGAGGAGCTCAGTAGATTTGATCTTCAAAGAGACCTTGGAGAAAATGAATATAGACCTTTCACGAATTGAAGGACCACTTGCGCCGTTGACGGGCTTCACCAGCGAGACCTCCATGACGATCGTAACTATCAAATTACTAATGCACACAGCTGGGGTATCAAGGATGATTGAATTCATAGTGATTGACAACCAACAATATACAACGCGATCCTAGGAACACCATGGATAAACGAGTGAAGGTTGTCCCTTCTACATACCACGAATGCGTCAAATGTCCATCTAAGAGGGGATTAAAAAATCAAAGGGAGCCAAAGATCAATATGAGCTTGCTACCTAGCCGAACTCAAACTCAGAGAGAATTCCTTATAGAAATTACAGATCAGGGAGCCCACCCCACATGCAGAGCCAACATACGAGGAACCCAAACTTGACGAGGTAACGCAGTACTGTATATGCCCAGGATACCCGAAGTGATGCGTTGGCATATGATCAAAACTTCAAAAGGATTTGAAAGAGGAGATAATTATTTTCCTCAAAGAAAACAAACACATCTTCGCGTGAAACATGACGTATATGCCTGGATTAAGCTTAGACATCATGTTTTACGAGCTGAACGCAGACCCAATTTACAAGCCGGTTAAGCGGAAAAACGCAAGTTGAGAGCCGAGTGGGCTCAGGCAGTCAGAGACGAAGTGGAGAAGTTGCTAGGTGCAGGATCAATCACCAATGTGAAATATCCAAAATGGTTGGCAAACCCCGTAGTAGTAAAGAAAAAGAATGGAAAATGGAGAGTATGCATAGACTTTACTGACCTGAACAAAGCATGCCCCAAGGACAATTTCGTGTTGCCAAGCATAGATCAGCTCGTCGAAACCAAACCGGCTACAAGCTACTCTCGTTTATGGATGCCTTCTCGGGTTATAACTAGATACTCATGCACTCAGACGACAGGGAAAAAACCACCTTCACTATGGACAAGGGTATTTATTGTTATAAAGTGATGCCTTTCGGCTTGAAGAACGCATGCGCAACTTACCAATGCCTGGTCAACAAGATGTTCTCAGAACAACTGGGCAAGATGATGGAAGTCTAGATAGACGACATTCTTGTCAAATATTCTGACAAAGACAACCATGTGGGCGACCTGCGCACCTGTTTCCAAATACTGAACACCTACGAGACAAAGCTGAACCCAACTAAGTGCACCTTCGCAGTAACCTTGGGGGAATTCCTCGTTTACATGGTGACCAAGAGGGGGATCGAAGCCAACCCTAAGAAAATCAACGCACTTTTAAGGATGCCTTCACCCAAAAACACGAGAGAAATGCAGAGACTAACCAGACGCATAGCCGCCCTGACTAAGTTCAGATCTAAGTCAACAGAAAAATGCCTTCCATTCTACAACCTCCTAAAAGGAAACAAGAAGTTCATCTGGAATGAAGAATGCGAGTTAGCGTTCAAAGATTTGACAACCTACCTGATGACACCCCCGGTCCTTTCGAAGCCACAAGAGAGAGAAACTATATATCTTTACATCATGGTGTCATCTCATGCAATCAGTTCGGTCCTTGTATGCGAGGAGCTAGGCGACTAGAGGCCAATCTTCTACCTCAACAAAATCCTGGTTGACGCCAAGACCAGATACCCGACAATAGAAAAATTGGCCCTAGCGATAGTGCACTTGACGAGGAAATTACGATCCTATTTCCAGTCGCACTCAATAGTCGTGTATTCAAATCAGCCATTGCGTACGATCCTACACAGTCCCAACTAGTCGGGAAGACTTTCCAAATGGGCCATCAAGCTCAGCGAGCACGACATAGAATTCAAAAGCAGAAGTTGTGCAAAGTCCCAAGTATTAGCAGATTTCCTGATAGAGCTACCACCAGAGATGGACGCAACGGTAAAGCTAGACGACGCAAAGTGGTCCTTATATGTAGACAGGGCAAGCACGAAACATGGTTCCGGAGTAGGAGTATGATTAGTCTCCCCAAGCGGGGAGATGGTGGAGTAGTCATTTCGACTAGACTTCCCCGCGTCCAACAATGAGGCCGAATAAGAGGCAATAATTGCCGAGCTATGATTGGCAACAACGATTGGAGCCATGCGAGTAACCGCCGAGTGCGACTCCCAGCTGGTTGCGAACCAGTTCAATGGGGAATAGGAAACAAGAGACGAGTGAATGGAAGCATATCTAGACGTGGTGAAAACCCTTTGCAGTAAATTCGCAGACTTCGACCTGATTAAAAACCCTAGAGGTGAAAACATACCCGCTGACGCCCTGGCCGCACTAGCATCAACTACGGATGCACAAATGACCAGAGTCATACCTGTTAAAACTATCGACAAACCCAACACATCTATCACTAAATCCACCTATGTAATACAAGACACAATTGAAGAATACAATGCCAACCCAGATCCCAAGGATGTCGAAGAAGACGAAGTTTCGCTGGAAACAAACGAGGTTGAAGTGGAGATAGACTAGAGAGTCGAGATACTAGCATACATCACATATGGAATCTTACCACCAAAGAAATGGGACGCCAGAAAACTCAAAGCCAAAAGCGCTAGGTACACTCAGTTAGACGGAAACCTTTACAAATGGAGCGTACGCGGCCCACTGCTAAAGTGCATATTCGGCCACGAGACAAGGAAGATAATAAGGGAAGTCCACGACGGAGCATGCAAAAACCACTTAGGAGGCAGAGCACTGGCATTCAAAATAAAACAATATGGATACTACTGGCCAATTATGATCATGGAGTGCGAACAGTACGCTTTGAAATGCGAGAAATGCCAAACACATGCACCATTGATATACAGACCAACCAAGGAGATGCAATCCATCACAGCGCCATACCCATTCATGAGATGGTCCATGGACATAATTGGCCTCGGCAAGGTCAAATCCAAGAATGTGGAATCCTTTATTTGGAAAACAATAATTTGCCGACATGGGATCCCCTACGAGATCCACACCAATAATGGCCCTCAATTCACCTCAGATAGATTCAAGGATTTCTACGAACAAATGAGCATAAATTTACCGTTCTCAACCCCATATTACCCGTAAGCCAACGCCAGGCTGAGGCCGCTAAAATTTTTTTTTTGGACGGCCTAAAGAAGAGACTAGATGCAAAAAAAGGGAGATGAGCAGACGAATTGGAAGGAGTACTCTGGTCCTACCGAACGAGGCCCAGAGGAGGAACCAACGTCTCGCATTTTGCTTTAGTATACGGAACCGAGGCAGTAATACCAGCTGAGACCAAAGTCCCCAGCCTCAGGCGTGAGCTGGCACCTCAGAACATGGATCAAAATGATCAAATGCTCATAGACATAACCGAAATCGTTGATGAAAGGAGAGACCAGGCGACGATATGGCTGCAAAACTACCACAATGCCGCATGACGATTCTACAACGAAAAGATTTGGTAGAGACGATTCGCCGAACGAGAGCTGGTGTTACTGGAAGTTATTCCCGCAAGAGTAGAGAAGAACGTAGGAAAGCTAGGAATTAAATGGGAAGGGTCATAAAAAATCTCCAAGATCGTCAAACCAGGAGTGTACAAAGTAGAGGACGCAGAAGGAGACGAGGAGAAACACCCTTGGAACGCTCAGTAATTAAAGAAATATTTCTTTCAAAGCTTAGCAAATAATTTCTTAAGCATGATTTTACTTTTTAAACAGTGAACTACGACCAAGGGTTGATCCCCACCTCAGTGGTACGTAGGCAATTCCGCTTAGGGAATTGAGCTGTAGTTATTATTTATTTCAATTTTCCGCTATCTCCTTCCTTATCAATTTTTCTCAAAAAATGGGGGAGATGTATTTGTCCTTTACACTCCGACCTTGCCCGCCCTCTCCTTCCTTATTAATTTTTCACACAAGGCATACTACATTCATGTGTAACACATTCATTCACAGTATTCATTCACAAAGGCATACTGCATTCTCGTATAACACATATTCATTCACACAAGGCCGACTGCATTCATGTGTAACATATTCATTCACACAAGGTATACTGCATTCACGTGCAGCGCACATATAAAGTACAAATAAGTACTAACGACATACATGTTCTTTGAATTTGAATTGGAATGCCCTATGAAATAGTTTAGTTTTACCAATCATGTATTATAGTCACTTTCCTTGAGGTAAATATTTGGAAAAATGTCGAAATATTTGATTTGAGTCACTTTACTTAAGTGATATAATGATTAAAACAAAAAAATATTGGTAAAATATTTATTAATTACACTTTTGATTGCGAAATAATAATTCTGAAGGGTATAATCGACCCAAATTTGTGAAAGAAACATAGAAATACCTATTTCTCTAATTAAATCAAGGAAAGTACCTAATACCAATTATATTTCATAAAGTACCTAAATAGCATATTTTCTCTTTAACATAAGAGATCAAAATTGTTAGGTTCTTAGTCTAGATTTATTATTAATGCTTGAATTAAACAGGCCATTTAGTTCATTGAAATTAGATTGATAAGTACAAATGGATTTGGTTTAAAGATCTGACCTAGTCTAGATGAATCAGTGTCTCTGCTTGCGGGAGTATTGTCTCTGAAACTTATGAACATATTGAATATGAAATCATTGCATGATTGAATTGTTTAAATACGATAGGAGTTTGTATTTGGTAATTCTATGGTAGGGATCTAATACTTCGGGAGGAGATTAGTCTATTGTCGTCTTTTGAGTTGGGAACTATTTTCATTTGTTAATCCTATTTGTCAACATGAACTTCAGACCTGAATACCTGTGGCATTTCCCTAATGCCTAGCATTTTCGTTATTTGTTTAACAACCGTTTTAACTTTATCGTTATTGCCAAACAACCATCTTTTTATTACAGTCTTAGCTAGAATCAAGATTTAACCGAAAGCCGTACTATATGGTCTCTGTGGGATTCGACCCTTTATTATACTATACTGATATGTTCTATGCAGTGTAGTTTTAGGAATTAAAACCTGAACTTATCAGATTTTTGGCGCCGTTGCCAGGGACCAATACAATGCTTGTTAAGTTTTCTTTAGAGTCTAGTCTAAGATCTTTCTTTTTCTCTTATTTTTTTTATTTTTTATTTTTTATATTGGTGATGGCCATGGATTACAATGATTGGCTACATGAGCAGGAGAACACATTCGAAGAGAACATTCAGGATGAGGAGAAACCATTTGATGAGAACGTGCTTACCCTGGAACAAAAGCTAGAGTTGGATTATCTTGAAAAAGAATATCCAACACTGCCAAGGAGTTATAGCTGAGTTTCGTAGACTAAACATCCTCTCACACCAAGTAGCACTTGAAGGAAGATATCTCACACGTGAAGAAATCAAGTTAGCTGAAAAACTTGAAGAGGTAATATATTGGGTTCCACCAAGCCAACTAGAAGGTATATTTGAGTTTAACTCCGAATTTCATGATTATGAATTATGTCACATGCCTAGCATTGAAGATATAACTTCTAGTTTGGATACACCCATGATTAATGAATGTTATGATTTGATATGTGAGTCTCAAAGACTAGATACTATGAGGTTTGAAACACTTACTATGAATTATGATGTAATATGTTATGACATTCATGATCTCAAGTTAAAGTTTTCAATGCATGATGAGTCTAGTCCACTTCTTAAAAAGTGTTGCCTAGGAGATGTGCTTGATGTAGATAAAATCTTGAGTGATTTAGAAAATCCTAAGGTTGAGATGGACTTTATAAGTGAGAATGATGTGATTTACATGATTGATGGAGATGAAGTTGACTACTTTGTGTTGAACTCGTTTAAACCTGAAGTTGATTTTATTTTTCCATCTAATGCATTTGATACTCATGACCCTCTAGTAATTAAGGAGCAATTCATGATATATGCTACACATGTAGACAACTTCTTTGATGAGATTGATGTCTTTTTACCATAGGCAACATTGTGTTTCTTTGTGCATATATTCTTTTGCACTAATAGGAGAAGGACTAAAGGTGCAATAGCTCAGCCATTTGCTTCTCATGATTAGCACATTGTGCTCCATAGTCAAGCTAACGATTTTTAAAAAGCGTTGAGTGGGAGGCAACCCACTATTTGGTGTCTTTTATTCGTTTTTTTTGGTTTTGAGTCAGTCCCATTTTAGTTTACTAACTTATTAATTTTTAGTTGTGAGTTCACAGTGTTTCAGGAAAGTTCAGAAATAGAAGAACTGGTTGGAGGTTAAGACCGATCGATCAGTCTATGGATTGATCGATCCTTGAAGGATGATCATTTGCACAGAATGGGAGATTGATCAATTCATCTATGGATTGATCGATCCATCGACAATCAAGGAGTACCGATGAATTAGATCGATCGATCCGTCTATGGATCGATCGATCAAAATGACCAGGAGCTTTGCGTAAAATTAGATCGATTGATCCAAATGACCAAGCGCTTTACATAATATTAGATCGATCGATCCATCGATGTTCAAAAATGACAAGTTCTCCTTCTCAAGTAAGTTCCGACATTTGAACTCAGGTCTTTGATTTTTCTTTATTGTGGTCTTATTCCTTCTCTTAGATTTATTTTCACACCAGGATGGTGTGATTTAAGTCTGGGGGAGGGTTTATAGCTACTAACCGTGTTTTGTGTCTTTTTGATGTTTCATCATTTTGGTGAAAATTTTTACAATTTTTCATTTTGATTTTGTTGAGTCTAGTAGAGTCGTAGGAACAAGGACCAGAATCTGTTATGATTATTAGCCTAGTGTGAGTTTAGAATTGATTCCTATTTGACTACTGGCTTAGATTAACCATTGCGTTTAGGTTTGGAACACCATTGACTGATTGATATGCTTTTGAAAATTCTGGTCTTTTAGATTGTTGATGATTTGATGCTAGCTCTATTTGGATATGACTTAAATTGATCTTAAATTCGCTTGCTTATGGTGTTGGTTATACTTTGAAAAGCGAGGTACTTTTCTCTTTAGTTCTCTGTAAAACTGACAAGTTCTTTTAGTATGATCCGGATCCTTTCTCTCTCTCCCTTCAGAAAAGAAAATAAAAAGGTAAAAGAAAAAGGATTGAAAACGTGATCTATAAATCTATAGTCAATCCCAGAAAAACCGTCTGCTAGAAAAGAACATAAAAAGCGCATAAATGTGAAGAAAAAAGGTAGAAAAGAAAAAAAAAGAAAAGAAAAGAAAAGATAAAAGGCAGAACCAAAAGTCGATTGATGCTCTATTTGGTATGTGCGCTTTGATGGAAAAGGTATCTAAGCAACATTGATCGATACCCAGAGGCAAGAACGCACTATTTGTACTTAATTGAAGTTAGAGAGCTGGTTGAAATGATTTGATAGTTTGATTGATTTGGGATTTAGAGTAGAAAGTATGTTGTTAGTTAGGTGGTGGTAAACGGTCTTTTTGCAGTGGTTGTCTAAGATTAGTGTCTTTTAGTTTTTGATTTCTAAACTTAAGGTTGCTGAGATTATGAGATTTCATGTGTGGTCATTTTCAAACCTCTTTTCTGGATTTGGTTTTTTCTTTACTTGAGGACAAGCAAAGATCTAAGTCTGGGGGAGTTGATATCACTCGATTTTAATGTTTTTAGTGGGTATTTATACTTGCTATTTGACATTATCCGAGTGTTTTCCTTATAATTTTGACATATTTTCAGGATTTTGGGTGTTTGGGACGTTTGAGAGCAAAAAGATGGATTTGTGCACAAAATGGATGCAAATTGGCATATGCAGATGCAGAATCCAGCAGAAAGGTCAAAAGTTTACCAATTCTTGAAGATGTTACCGTGGATGGATTAAGGTCAATCCATTTGCACAAGATAGCCATGTGAGTTAGCTTTCATATGGAAGTGGTTTGAGGTCCAATTCATTGGAGCAATCAGAAGTTATGGCAGTTTTACTGAAGACTGGTCAAGCTGTCTTGCAGAAGAAGCATGTGCAGAAACTTACGTAAAAAGAGATCGATCGATCTGTGCACCCGAGAATCACTAAAAATCATCCAAAATTACAATTTTCCCTCAAGACTTTTTCTTATTGGTTTTATTTTATTTTTCCTTGTTTTTAGCACTATAAAAGCCTTAGGCTATGGTTTATTTTGGAGACATGGCTTAATTTTATTTCTTCAGAGCTTTTACAGAGAGACGGATTCCAACCTTTTGGAGAAGATTCCTGAACTCTATCTTTTTATTTATACAATTTGGTTTTTGAATATGAGTTCTTCTTTGATATTGATTTGTGTTTTCTTTTCAATATATGAGTAGTTCCATAGTTAGGTTTTAGGGTTTCCTAGGGAATAATTTGATAGTTAGAGTTTAACATAAAGGATTGAAATTGTTAGGTTCTTAGTCTAGATTTATTCTTAATTCTTGAATTAAACTAGCCATTTAGTTCATTGAAATTAGATTGATAAGCACAAAGAGATTTGGTTTAAAGATCTGACCTAGTCTAAATGAATAAGTGTCTCTACTCGCGGGAGTATTTTCTTTGATGCTTTTGAACATATCGAATCTGAAATCATCGCATGATTGAATTATTTAAATATGGCGGGAGTTTGTATTTGGTAATTCTATCATAGGGATCTAATACTTCGGGAGGAGATTAGTCTATTGTCGTCTTTTGAGTTGGGAACTATTTTCATTTCTTAATCCTATTTGTCAACCTGAACTTCATACCTGAATACCCATGGAATTTCTCTAATTCCTAGCGTTTTCTTATTTGTTTTACAATCATTTTTACTTTATCGTTATTGCCAAACAACCATCTTTTTATTACCGTCTTAGCTAGAATCAAGATAACTGAAAGCCGTACTGTATGGTCTCGGTGCGATTCGACCCTTACTATACTATAGTGATATGTTCTCTGTAGTGTACTCACCTTTGATCGAGCTGCCGCAACACACTTTCATTGAGACAGACTAACAAAACTAAGTCGAGCCGCTACATTTCATGATCGAGACAAAAAAGCATTTTGATCGAGCCAAATCAACGTTTTTATCGAGCCAAAAGAAGTGATCAAGCCACACACAAATTTTGATCGAGCCAAGCCACCACTTCTCTTATCCCACTTTCCCACCATTCCTATTACGCACCCACTACCCACACCAAAACAAGAAGTATCCACTCCATGCTTTTCAAGATTCCCCAACATATCTCTTACACCTCCATCACCCTCATTGTCTCCTCTTTAAACCTCCTCCACATACATCACCTTTAAACCTCCTCCACAAACAAACACAACACCTCCCGTCCACATGGAAAATTCGACCACCTTTCTATTTAAGGGAATCTCCTTACTTCTTTACTTCTCATTACTTTCACACTTCAAATTGCTCCCTAACACTTACCATTTCTTGAGCATTGCAATCGATTTTTGTGAAGATATCGAGTTTCTGCAGAGATTTTCACCAAGTCTTTAAGCATCATCAACCCGGTTTTTAGTTTTTGCACTCCTAAAAATTTATGAATTTTTATTATGGTTTTCATTCCTGAATTCATCTATGAAATTTTTCAGTTTTGCTTAACTTGAATTGAACTCCTGAACTTATGAAACTTTTGGTTCCTAGAATTTCTAAAACTCAATTTTAACTTCCCTGCAATCATTTTGTTCTTCCTTATTTTGGGGTACTCAATACGGGGTTTAGTTTCTGAAATTCAATTTTGGTTTGTCATCTCTTTAAAATCCGGTTTCCTCCTCTGAAATTTATGCTAGGCTCGTTTTATAACCAAAGGTTGACCTCAAATTTTGTTGCAAATATTAAATGTTGAGAATGATAGTAATGTGATGCTTGTGTATGTTGTTTGCATTACAAAAATTCGGTTATCACCTTGTTCTTAAATTAGCTGGTTCTGCAGAACAGTTAATGACTTTTCTAGAGTTGTCTACTTTCATTTTCAGGAACAACATTCACCATACCTAGACAATCAGCTAGAAGCATTGCCGAGACTTTCCGAAGGAGACAAGCAGCTTGATATTACTTGGTTTTAATGCATAATAGTGGGCATTTATGTCTGCTATTCTGTATTATTCCGAGTGTTTTCCTTGCACATTTGATGTATTTTCAGGATTCTAGGTTATCGGGTCGGTTTGGAGTTTAAAGGAGCATTTCAGAACTTTCGGAAGTATGAGCTAAATGAAGAAACCAATGCACGATCGGGCAACACTTGTGCCCGATCGGGCATTTTCTCCTGGAAGAGTTCGGCCTGCTAGATCGATCGAGCACGTAAAGAACGACCGGACAACATTTCAAAGTGCCCGATCGGGCACTAGAGAGATTGATCGGCCACATTACCCCAGAAGAACCAGAAATTTCCAAGTTTTGCACTCAAGTCCTCAACTTTATCCCAAATTTCCATATTTTAGTTTTTGACTTTTTATATTATAAAAGCCTTTGGCTTAGGTTTACTCTTTTTTTTACACTTTCATACTTTGCAACTTTTGAGAGATTTTACAGAGAGACGGATCCAAACCCTGTATTTGGAGAAGATTTATGTACTATGTTATCTCTTATTAATAATATCTATTTTCTGTTTATCAATCATGTGTTCTTCTTTGATAATGTGTTGTTCATCCTTTGCAATATCTGACTAGTTCATTAGTTAGGTTTTAGGGTTAGCTAGGGAAACCAGCTTTAAATGTTAGGATTAATCTTGTAGGATTGAATTTGTTAGGTTCTTAGTCTAAATTTGTTCTCAATGCATGAATTAGCTTGATCACCTAGTTCATGATAATAGGTTGATAAATACAAAGAGATTTGATTTAGAAATCTGACCTAATTTAGATAAATAAGTGTTTTTACTTGCGAGAGTATTGTTTTAAATGCTTATGAACAATTGAATATGAACTGTAATGCATGATCGAATTATTTAAAAAACGACGAGAGTTTGTTTCTGGTAATTCGAGCATAGGCTTTAATACTCCAAGAGGAGACTATTCTTTATTCATTTTTCATGTTGAGAACCTTTTCAAACAAAATCTTGCATGTTAACTTAACTTTAAACTTGAATACCTATGGATTTCCCTAATGCCTAACGTCTTTATATTATCGTTTTCAAACCGCTTTTACTTATTGTTTTTATTTGCTACAAACAACCATCTTATTATTCTTCTTTAGATTTATTTGAAATTAAGACTGAAATGTGTTCTTTCTAGTCTTTGTTCATTCGATCCTAGCTTTACGACATTGAACTGTTCTCTGTAGTATTAGTTTAGGATTAAATTCTTACCCTATCAGAATTTTTTGTCTGCTATTCTGCATTATTCAAAGTGTTTTCCTTTCACATTTGGTGTATTTTCAGAATTGTAGGTGTTCGGGTCGTTTTGGAGTTTAAAGGAGAATTTAAGAAAATTTCAGAGCATTTCAGAACTTTCAGAAGTATGAGCTAAATTAAGAAACAAATGCACGATCGGGCAACACTTGTGCCCGATCGGGCATTTCCTCCTGGAAGAATTCGGCATGACAGATCGATCGAGCACGTAGATAACGATTGGGTAACCTTTCAAAGTGCCCGATCAGGCACTAGAGAGATCGATTGGGCACTTAACCCGAGAAGAACCAGAAATTTCCAATTTTTCACTCAAGTCCTCAACTTTATCCCAAATTAACATATTTTAGTACTTGACTTTTTAAACTATAAAAGCCTTTGGCTTAGGTTTATTCTTTTTTTTTTATACTTTCATACTTTGCAACTTTTTAGTGCTTTTACAGAGAGACGAATCCGAACCCTGTATTTTGAGAAGATTTATGAACTCTGTTATCTCTTATTAATAATATCTATTTTTTGTTTATTAATTACGTTTTCTTCTTTGATATTGTGTTGTTCATCCTTTTCAATGCCTGAGTAGTTCATTAGTTAGGTTTTAGGATTTCTTGGGAAACCATGTTTGAATGTTAGAATTAATCTTGTAGGATTGAATTTGTTAGGTTCTTAGTCTAAATTTGTTCTCAATGCATGAATTAGTTTGATCACCTAGTTTCACGATAATAGGTTGATAAATACAATGAGATTTGATTTAGAAATCTGACCTAATTTAGATAAATAAGTTTTTTACTTGCGAGAGTATTGTTTTAAATACTTATGAACAATTCAATATGAACAGTAATGTATGATCAAATTATTTTAAAAAATGGTGAGAGTTTGTTTCTGGTAATTTGAGCATAGGGTTTAATACTATGAGACGAGATTATTCTTTATTCGTTTTTCATGTTGAGAACTATTTTCAAACAAAATCCTGCATGTTAACTTAATTTTAAACATGAATACCTATGGATTTCCCTAATGCCTGACGTTTTTCTATTATCGTTCTCAAACCGCTTTTACTTATTGTTTTGATTTGCTACAAACAACCATATTATTATTCTACTTTAGCTTGATTTGAAATTAAGACTGAATTGTGTGCTTTGTGGTCTCTGTGGATTTGACCCTAGATTTACTACATTGAACTATTCTCTGCAGTATTAGTTTAGGATTAAATTCTTAACCTATCAGAATTTTGGCGCCGTTGCCAGGGTCCAATAGTGCCTCTCTAGTTTTTTTATTAGAATCTAGTCTATAGTTTTTCTTTTTATGTACTCATCTCTTTGTTTTACATGTGTATGATCAGAAGATCTGACAAATCCTTTTAATTGCTAAACCTCAGTAACTCGGAACTTGCAAGGATAGAACACTCAAACTGAAAATCAAATAAAGACGCAAGATCATCCAATTCAATGGCTAAAAACCTTGATCTCATCATTCCGGTCGCACCCCAAGGTCACAACGATCCACCTGCTTTTAGACTCAACCAATTGATTAACCAAGCGCAAGGTGATGGTAACGGCAATCAAGTGCCACAAGGCCAACAAAGAGCTGATAACAACCAAGCTCCACCAGGAAATCCCAATCCTCATAACGCTCAGAACATCAATGCAAGAAACTTTGTCTTGTATGGAGATTCGGAGAGGTTTGCTGATCAGCGCAATGCTCAGAACCATCCTCTAGTTGGTTCATTCAACAATCCCCAAGCATTCTATGCTAACAGGAATCCCATCCAGCCCCCTCAACCTCAGCGAAGGGAATACCAATTCCCCATCCAGCTCGTTCAGATGATATGTAACAACCAATTCAGTGGTTTACCAAATGAGCACCCAATGGATCACATTGACACTTTTGAGGACATCTGCAGTACCATCAAACTCAATGGAGTAACTCACGATTTCATGCACTGTAGCTTGTTCCGTGACTCTTTAGCTAAAAGAGCACTTCGCTGGTTGAAGTCTCTAAACTTGGAAAGATTGCAAAGCCAAGTTCATAAATCAGTTATTTACTACCACTAGGGCTAACACTTTGAGGAACAAGATATCTACTTTTGCACAAACTCATGTGGAATCATTCTATGAATCTTGGGAGCGATTCAAAGAACTGCTTCGTGATTGTCCACACCACGGTTTCTCAGATGTAAGTCTCCTCAAAACCTTCTATAGAGGAATTGACCAGAAATACCAATTGTCCTTAGGTACAACAAGCGATGGAGACTTTATGCAGAAACCTGTTTAAAATGTCTATCGTCTGATAGAGAATCTAGCAGTCAGTAAATGCAATCACTGCCCAGAGTCTGATCGCCGGACAAAAGTTCATGCATTGGCTGCTAACTCAGAACTCTCAGAGCTGAAAGGAGAATTCTCAGAAATGAAAGGGTTACTAACTCAATTATTGAAGGGTCAAAACCAGAAATAGGTCAGTGATGTTGACGATTCTGAAGCTGCTTATTTTGCATTTCAAGAGCAAGAAACTGCTGTAGGTGAGGAAAAAGTGAGCTACATCAATAGCCAGGGTCAAAGAGTGTTTAAACAGGGATACAATCCAGCCTTCAACAAGAATCATCCAACTCTTTCTTGGAGAAGTACTAATGTAGAGAATCCTCAAGACAAAAACTATCCAACTCAACAAAAACCATTTGTGCAAAACTCTGGTGTTCAATTTGGTCAAAACTCAGGGACCAATGGTTTCCAACGGAACCGAAACAGGAAATTCGTGTAGAACTCTAATTCATGCGGTTTTTAACAAACCTCTCAGCCTGTATTTCAACAAGCTCCTCAAACTCAAGCTCTGCAAGGGAATTCAGTTGAAATGTTGTTTAAACAACTTCTGGAAGGACATCAATAGTTCGAAAGGGTAATCCGAGGAGATGTGAAGGAACTGAATCAAAAATTTGAAGCATTGTCTATACATGTGAAGCTTCTGGATATTCAAGTTGCCCAAACTGCTGAAGCGGTAAAGCGTCCGGTTGGGTTTCTTCCTGGGAAATCTGATTCTAATCCAAAGAATCAAGATTTCGTGAATGCTATAGAGCTAAGAAGTGGTAGATCTCTACCTAATAATGATGGCAAGGATCAATTAGTGGAAGGATTGGTTGAGGATTTGGGTGAATTTGCACATGATTTAGATTTTGAGAAGTTAGAAAAAGTTGCAGAAGAAACTGCACGATCGAGCAAACAGTTTCTAAAAGACCAGATCACTCGGGCACTAACAGCCCGATCGTGCAACTTAATGAAAAAACTCTAGGAAGAAATGATTGATCGGGCACACCTGGTGCCCGATCGATCCCTTTAGTCGAGGAAGCTTTTAAAGAAAATGCCCGATCGATCCCTTTAGCCGGGGAAGCTTTTAAAGAAAATGTCCGATCGAGCACTCATTGCCCGATCGGGCACTCCTTGCCCGATCAAGCATATGGACCCCACTTTGAAAAAATAGGAGATCGATCGATCTCTGAGAAATCAATCGATTCATCCCTTGAAACTGCTCTTATTCCTCCTACAGTCTACAAACCCAAAGTTCCTTATCCGGTAAAGCCCAAAAACTCCAGGAAAGACTTAGAAGATGCAAAATGCATGGATATGATCAAGGAATTGAGTGTGAGACTTCCATTCTCTGATGCTTGTCAAATGATTCCTTCTCTGAAGAAATATGTGAAGAGCATGGTTACAAGCAAGCTTACATTGCCTTTTGAGGTAATGTGTGATGCCATCGATTATGCAATCAGTGCAGTTCTTGGACAGCGAAAGGACAAGAAACTTCATGTTATCTATTATGCCTCAAGAACACTAGATGGAGCTCAATGCAATTATGCCCAAATTGAGAAGGAATTACTAGCCATAGTCTTTGCATTTGAGAATTTCAGATCCTATCTAGTAGGATCCAAAGTAGTAGTCCACACCGATCATGCGGTTTTAAGCTATCTCCTGAACAAAAAGGATGCTAAACCCAGATTACTGTGTTGGATTTGGCTTTTGCAGGAATTTGACTTGGAGATCAAAGACAAAAGGGGGAATAGAGAATGGAGTTGCAGAACATTTATCCAGATTGAGAGTGGAAGATGAGGTTCTAATTGATGATTGCCTACCTGAGGAGCATATCTATGCTATCAGCACTATAGTGGATGAGAACCTTTCTATCCCTAAACGCTCTAAATCTGCAGTAATTACTCCTTGTTTTCGTGACTTTGCTAATTATCTTGCTGCTGATGTTGAACCACATGACTTTACAGGTTACCAAAGAAGAAGTTTTTAAGGGATGTCAGACAATGTTACTGGATGAGCCTTATCTTTACAAGCAATGTTTAGATGGGATTTTCCTGAGATGTCTGCATGAGGAGGAGATTCAGAATGTCACTCCGCTACATTCAAGACTGTTTCTAAGGTGCTTCAAGCAGATTTCTGGTGGCCTAAAATGTTAAAGGATGCTCATGCTTTCATCTCGTGATGTGATTCATGCCAAAGACAGGGAAACATCTCAAAACGCAATGAGATTCCTAAGAAATTCATTCTAGAAGTAGAGGTTTTTGATGTGTGGGGAATTGACTTCATGGGTCCCTTCCCTATGTCTCATAAAAATCTCTATATCCTTGTTGTTGTTGATTATGTTTCTAAGTGGGTTGAAGCAATAGCTAGCCCCACTAATGATTCTAACGTTGTGCTAAAGATGTTTAAATATGTGATTTTCCCCAGGTTTGGAGTACCTAGAATAGTCATCAGTGATGTAGGGTCTCATTTCATCAATAGGGTCTTGGATGGTTTACTGAATAAGCATGGAGTCAAACACAAAGTGGCTACACCATATCATCCTTAAACTAGTGGTCAAGTAGAAGTTCTAATAGGGAGATCAAAGCCATCTTGCAGAAAACGGTGAATGGGTCCCGAAAGTATTGGTCTTTGAAGTTAGATGATGCTCTTTAGACTTACAGAACAACATTTAAGACTCCATTAGGTACTACTCCTTTAAATCTAGTTTATGGAAAAGCTTGTCATCTACCTGTAGAACATGAGCATAAAGCTGCATGGGCTGTCAAGTTGTTGAACTTTGACATGAAGACCACAGCCAAAAGACGTCTAATTCAACTCCACGAGTTAGAAGAAGTTCGACACATAGCTTATGAGAACTCCAGGATCTACAAAGAAAGGACTAAAGCTGCTCATTACAAGAAGATCATCCCAAGAGATTTTCAACCATGTGATCATGTGTTGCTCTATAATTCTCACCTGAAGCTTTTCCCTGGTAAATTGAAATCTAGGTGGTCTGGAACGTTTATGGTCAAAGGAGTGAGATCATATGGTGCGGTTGTTCTATTTAATCGCCAAGGTGGTGAGTTCGTTGTGAACGATCAAAGGCTGAAGCCTTATCTAGCTACTTTAGAGATTATAGAGGTAACTGACATACCTCTTGTTGATCCTACCTCCAATTAGAGGTAAGTACCATCAAGCTATTGACGTTAAACAAGCGTTGCGTAGAAGGCAACCCACTGTTTTGGTGTTTTAGTTTAGTTACTTATTAGATTGACTCAGTCCTATTTTAGTTACTAACTTGCTAACTTTTTGTTTTGAGTTCTATGAGATTCATGAATTGTAAGAAACCTTAACATTTTGGAATAAGAAGCTTTGCCCCGACCCAAATGCACGATCGAGCACTTAGTGCCCGATCGGGCATTTGTCACTGGCAATTTTAGGCTTTTGAGATCGATCGGGCATGGGATGGGATCGATCGGGAAATTTCGTATAGAACCTGGTCTGAGGAAACTGCACGATCGGGCGTTTGTCCCTGGAATTTTTTGTGATAAGTGCCCGATCGGGCACACTAGTGCATGATCGGACACTCCCTTCAGGTAATCAGATAATCACTTAATTTTAACCGAATTTTTGGCATTAAACCGAGTTTGATTCGATTAGACGAGATTTTCACACCCCTTCTCCCATTTTTCTTGAAATTCACCTCCTTTCCTCCATTGTTTCTTCTCCAAAAGATCCATATTCTCTCAAATCCACCAATCTCCATATCCTTCAAAGCTCCTCCATTTTTGACGTTTTTAGGCTCAAATCCACTCGATTTTTCGTGCTTAATCTGTTTCTAACATTGTTTCATCGTATCATCAAGGTATGGCTACGATTTCCGTTATTTCTCATTCTAAAAATTAGGTCACATTTGGGAAAATTCGAATTTATGTGATTTAATTGTTGAAATTGCTATCTAGGATGCCTTTCTACTCTCATATGTTCTTAATTGACCAATACATGTTGATTTGTTGAGATTTAGGTTGAGATTGTTTGATTTTGATTTGGGAGTTTAGGGTTTTGTTAGATATTCCAATTTGGGGATTGTTTGTGCTTAATTGATGGCTAAGGTTGATTTAACATTGGTTGTTGTTGTTCATTCATGTTAGTTCCGGTTCTTTGATTATGAATTTCAATTTTTAAGTGTGAAATCGATTGCATATGGCTTTTTGATGGTTCTTTTACTTGATTTCTTGCTAAGTTTACTTAGCATTGCTTTAATTCATTGCTCACCATTGCCTTGGTCTCTTGATAAATTGCTTAGGATTGATTTTTGATTCATATCTTGGTTGGTTTCTCTTTGAAGCATCTTGATTCTTGCTAGTTGTAACTACTCATTGCTAGATCATTTGCTAATTTCTTCTTATTGTCTTGCCGTTCTCTATCTTCTTGGTTTTCATGTCGATAATTCTTGTTAACTCTTGTTAGCATTGCTTGGTTCTTGACAAACCATTGCTTGATGTGATTTGGATTGTTGTAAATACTCATTTCTCTTTTAAGTCCCTTTCATTTCAGGACCATGGCACGCGAACATGAATCTCAACCACCGGCTTTCAACACCACATGTTCCCGCGCTCAGAAACAACAAGCACCAACCACAACTCGCTCTAAATCAACCGAGCCCCCCTCCACCAAAAAGAAGCAATACACCGCCGTTGAGAAACATAAGGGTGTCGCTTCGAGTAGTGACCCGTTCATTTATCCCACACTTATGAACGCTCCTTGTCCAAGAGAAGCGGCAACACCTTTTCGAAACAACACTCTTGATTTCAGAGTCACCGAGCTGCGGAACCATAAGACTTGGAAGAATCGGAAGATCACCGACAAATGGGACAAGTTTGATGGCATGTTCTACAATGTCTTACTCCGGACTAATTTCGAGCCCTCTTGTTTTGCCGACAAGATTGTTCTAAATGCTCTTGTGGTTGGTCAAGATGTGGAAGCAATATTTGCAACAATGGGTCTTGGTGATTTTCCTTTCCGGACTTACCCGTTGTACACGGATCTTGCCAAGCAAGTGCTAGCTTCTTTCCGCATCGTGAGTGAAACTGTCGAGGATCCTAAGAACCCTCGTCAATCCGAAACCAAGGTACAATTCTTTTGTTTGGGGTGAATTTACAAGATCCCTATGGTTGATTTTGGACCCCTTTTCGGTTTCCACCGCCGAGGTTATCTTTCCCGGACACCCAAGTTTTACTCTCCGTATGATCTTTGGGGTATAATAGCTCGCGGTCATTTTGTATCAAACAATGCAAAGATGACATTGATCCGCAACCCAGCTATCTGTCTCACGGTTAAGATTCTCAGCGTTCTTTTCCACGGTAAGGAAGAGGTCGGTTCCCTTCAGAACAAAGAGCTAGAGTTCATACATTATGCTCTTAGCCGTTTTACTTTAGACGCTTATAAGACCAATCAAGATCGTCACACTCATGATGCCAACATTGGTTGGTTGTTCGCTCAGATATTAGATGAGAGGAAATTTTCCAATTTGAGGAACCCGACGCACATCGAGATGATGGGTAGCCTGATTACCCCACTTTTACAAGTTGTCAAGGTTCCGCTTCACCTTTTTCCTCACGAGACAAAGACTAACTTGATTTATGAGAGGTACATTGCTAATACTAAGTGGTTTGCTCGGTTTCATGACTACCTTTTTGAGAACATGGACGGTCAGATTTGTGAGATCCATTTGTTGCAGCCTGAGTTGACTAGCATCACATCCTTCGCCAACATTCAGTTCTTACTAGGTATTGAGCATCTAAAAAAACCTCCAGTTGTAGTTCTTGAAGCCCCAAAACTTTTCGGACGACGCCGTCTCAACTAGAGACAACCTCGAGCTCCGAGCCCTGATGCTGAGATTCTTGAGTTTCCTAACGTTGATGAGGAGTACAACCTCCAACCGGATAGAGACGACATGACTCAGGCCAAGCATATTGTATGGATAATGGACTCGCAGCAGGGGAACAATAGATTGATGCGAGACATCAACAACTTGATGAGGCGGATTCTGAAGACTGTTTCATGTTTCTTCCGGCGACCGAGATGTCATAGTGACGATGAGACGGAGCATGCTGAGCAGCAAGATGTTGATGATGGATATGGTCACCATTTTGATTGAGAGAGAGTCTGAACTTCATTTGTAGTATTTTTTCCTATCACTTAGAACTCATGTTATTTGCAAATTTCTTTGTTTTGATACTTTTTCTATTTTCTCCTTCTCTTTGATTTATTTTCACATCGGAACGGTGTGAAGTAAGTCTGGGGGAGAGAGTATGTACTAAACGGATCTAACGTTTATTTTGGGTGTTTTGTCAGAAATGATGAATTTTTCAAATTTTTTTTGTTGAATTCGCTGAGTCTTATCGAGTCGAAGGAACCATGATTAAAATCAATGATGATAAATAACCAAGTGTGGGT
>OVBE01003182.1:0-27753 GCA_900406425.1 Iberis pinnata
AATCTTTTATCTTTGAATTATCAAGTTTTAATTTTTGTTGACTTTTTCATAATTGCTTCTGACTTTTGAACTGTTGACTTTTGTTTGACTTTCTTAAATTGTGTATGTTTGAATGTTTGAACCAAAAATCTTAATGGCTTAGACTAAACATGATTCACATAGGATTAANTACCTGAATTGGATGATATCTTAAGTACTTAATGACATAATTAAACTTAAGTATTTGCTAGACAATAGATTAGCAAATTTCTGTTTATCAAATGTCCATATTATAACGATAACACCAACCCATTCCAGCTGACGAATGGAAGGAAAACATGTTGGTTTGATTGTCATCAAAGTTTTTCCCTAGAATCATCCATATCGTCAATCTCTTAGGTTATTTACAAAGAAGATATGTGGTGAAGGGCCACCTCCTGAATTATATGGCATAGATATAATAAGAAAAATGCGAGAGATTGGTGTTGAAATGACCAATGATTCTAATGTCAGTGGGAATGGACATGTCAATGTTCAGTTTGCAGAAGAACACCATAACTGGCACAAAAAGTATATTCGGGGATTTGCCTTATTGGGAAAACCATTTGTTGAGGCATAACCTAGATGTGATGCATGTCAAGAAGAACTTCTTTGAAAACATAATGGACACAATGCTAAATGTCCAAGGGAAGACCAAAGAAAATTTGAATTCCATGTTAGACTTGCCGGACATTTTTTCTCGTCCTGAGCTTCACATCAGCGACGATGGAAGTTGTCCAATTACATCATTTATATTACCTACGGATGCAAATGGTGAGTTCTTTGAATGGATTATTCATAGGGTCAAATTCCTCGATGGGTACGCTTCTAATCTGAGGAACTGTGTTGATATCAGAGAAGGCGGGTTCATTGGAATGAAGAGCCACGATTGTCATGTAGTGATGTAACGCCTTCTTCCATTTGCATCCGAGAATCTATTTCCAAAGATGTTCATGAAGTCGTTGCAGGAATTAATTTAGTAATTTTTGTACAATCTACTTTAATGTTTCATCATTGATTACTTATATGGTTTCTTTGCATTTACAACGGTTAGGGATATCTTTCGTGATCTTAGCAAGAGGACACTTACCGTTGATGGTATTTCGACATTACAGGAGAATATACCAATGATCCTTTGTGACTTGGAGAATATTTTTCCACCATCATTCTTAGACGTCATGGAACATCTCACGATTCTCACCTTCCATGTGAAGAATCATTTGGTGGACCGGTTCAATATCGGTGGATGTATTCCTTTGAGAGATACATGTTCCACTTGAAGAAAAAGATGAAAAATCTAAGCAGATTCGAGGGTTCTATTGTGGCACAGAGCATCAATGAAAAAGTTGCAAATTTTGCACAATATTACTTTCTAAGAGATGTTCCGACAAAAATTCGTAGAACAAGTCGACATGACAACAGTGGAGAATATCCCATATACCCGGCTTATGTTCCAAGCATGTTTTGACAAATTGGACGACTTAGCGAGAAGGATAAGAGTCGCCGACTTACATCTGAAGAGTGGAAGTATTTACATATGTATATCGTCAATAATTATGAAGATATGTTCGAATATGAAAGGTAACAGTTCAATAAGTTAAACATCTGAAACTTTTGATTATACATATAGTTTATATAATTTTTGTTTATTTAAAACTTTGCAATTATACAAGGCAGTTGTCTGTGGTTATTTCCGGGATAAATCTGAAGACGAAGTAGAGGCTATAAAACAAGAAGAGTTCATTCAGTGGCTGCAATATTATGTAAGTGGTTGATTTAATACAATTAGAAATAATATATTTTGCAAAATTATAACTTTAAATATATATATATATATATATATATATATAGGTTCGAGAGGAAACATCTAACGGTCGAACATTTCCGACTCGGTTGGTAAATATCGCAAGAGGGCCAAAAATCATTGCTACATCATACCCGAGGTATTGCACGAGAGGATTCTCTTTCAAGGTAAACGCCTTAGATATGGATAAGACGACCTTAGACCATGGTATATCGGCGTCTTCCGGAGATGTTGTGTACTACGACATTCTTCGAGAGATATTGGAGGTCCGATACCCAGGGATGTTGAACTTGAGATGTGTTGTCTTCATGTGTGATTGGTATGATCCAACTGATGGTAGAGGTAGAGTAGACAAGTTTGGTGTGACTTCCGTCAATTCGCGTTGGAAATTTGGAAAATATGATTCTTTCATTCTCGCCACACAATTGAATCATGTATGATCATCGTATTTACTGGAGTCAAATAGATATTATATTACATTTATTTAATATATACAAATGTTGCAGGTCTCTTACATTACGTACCCACACATTAGAAATAGAAGCGATCCTTGAGTAACAGTGATGCAAGTAAATTCTCGACATATGATGGAAGGCGGTTTTGAGCGTGAACCACTATAACCATTGGGAAATGGTTCTTTAGCCGAGATTCGGCCTTCTCTGGGCGTCAATATTATGGTGGATTTCACAATGTTTGGCGAACTAAACGTCGGTATACATGACGTAGACGATGAGTCTGGTGATAAATTTGAAGATGATGCGGATTTTGATCTATCTTATTATTCATCGTCTTTCGAGTAAATTGTTATGTTTTTTAATATTTCTGAATAATTTCAAATGTATTTATTTTATGTATATTAATAGATAATTATAAACATTTTTATAATATAGAACATAACCATATGGTTACGTAGATATTTTTTAAAAAATTGCAAGTTAGTAGAAAAATACCAAAAATAAAAACTCTATATTAAAAAATATACAATGCAAAAGTAGAGAAGATAATTCCATAAACATAAAATGTTCTTACATACCATATTCAATTGAAAACACCCTAATATCCAAAATTCTGATGGAAAGTTTTGATTTTTATAGTTTACGTAAGAAAAAGTTTTGATTTTTTACGGAAAAAAACCTAGATTTTCAAAGAGGGAGATTTGAAAATGTTGGAAGAAGAAGGAACACTAAAGAAACTACAAAAAAAAAAGAATAAATTAAATAAGTATATTTGAAAAAAACAAAAATGCAATAAATGCCCATATATTCTACTTAAATTAATATATATATATATATACTTACTGACGGATTACTGATGGCTAACTCTAATCCATCAGTAATTACATATTTAGGGTTTGAATATCTAAAACTTATGATTTAATTTTAAAAATGTTAACGATCATAGTAAACATAATAAAGTATGAATTGATTCATGTTTCATACTTATAATCAATCTTAAAAAGTATTTTAATCAAATTTTACGAAAACATCTTTGGTACTCGAAAGTGTTTGTAACGATATATGATGTTAGACCCTAAAGTTAGAAAACTCAAAACATGCATTTATGAATTGTCAATTGAATGCAATTACTAATACTTTATGGCCATGAATTCATAATTATTTCTCAAATTAGTAACACTAATCATTTAAATCAAACCATAAACCCTAAATGAATCCCTAAATCATATATTGAATATACTGACGAATTACTGACAGATTTAGGGTTATCCGTCAGTAATCCTTCAGTAACCTTAAATTTGGCGCGTTTCTGATTTCCAAAACATTGGAAATATGTGAAAATTCAATGTTATCAAAACTGACGGATTACTGACAGATACGTCTGACTGTAAGTCCGATATAAAAGCAGACAACATACTTCTTCTTCCTCATTTCTTCTCAAATCAAAACCCTAAACCTCGACGATTTGGAGCTTAAACTATCGATTTCAAGATTTTCAACCCATTCTCAATCGTTCATATGGCTAATCAAAGTTAGTTTTGGGTTAGATTTAGGTAGAGGCTGTGATGATTTTGTTGAATATTTGGAAATTTTCGATTTTTAGTGATTTTGGAAAGATTTTAGATTTGTAATGAAATTATGTTTTGAGAATGTTTAGATTAATCGTTTGTTTAGTTTTGGATGATTTAGAGTTTGATGATTGATGATTTAAGGCTTAGGGTTTGACAATTGTTGATTTAGGGTTTGATGATTTAGGTTTTGATGAATGTATGATTTAGGAAAATGTTAAATGTCTAATGATTTGTTTGATTTTGATGATTATTTAGGTGTTTAGGGTTTTGGGTTTCGGCTTAGGATTTAGGGTTTATGTTGATGATTGAAATGTTTAATGAGTTGTTAAGTAATGATTTAACTTTTTAGATTTTTCTAATTTAAAGTATAAAATAATTAAAACTAATAATTTAAAATAAAATTTAAAATTAGTAATTATAAATTATAATTTGTGATTTTAAATTTTACTTTCAAATTATTAATTTTAAATATTAGTTATAAAGTAAATCACAAATTATAATTAAAAATAAATTTTTAATTTTATCAAATTTTTAAAAGAATTACTAAAAAATCAAATATTTTTAAATTTTGGTAAATTTTAAAGAAAACTAAAATATTGACCATAAATTTCAGTTCTTACGGTCGATTTTGAGGCCACCCAGAGATAGGACAGTCATCAGGATCTTCGTCTAGGTTCCCTGATGGTACTCATGTGCCTGAGACCTAAGCACCTGAGGGACCTTCGATATCCCGACAACGGATATCGATAGAGGAGCTTCTAGTCTAGCCCGGGTGCGATCGATTGACGCGACTGCACCCATCTATTGAAGGTGGGACGACATAGTTTCCACAGACGAACAACAACATCACCAAGTGCATCAAAAGAATGATGCATTGATTGCTACGAGCGGCATATCCTATGTTTTGGGATATGCCAAGCAAGGACCAGGAATACTAGTTCTACTATATCGCTGTATGAATTAGATAATTCAAATTACCAACCAATTTCACATATGTAGTTACTAAATTAAATTTTTTTAAATATTATACCTCGAGTTCAACTCGGAACCCCCATATGACGTCAAACGTCAAGAGTGATTTCATGGCATGAGCGGCCAGGACTTACACCAACCACGTCTATGCGTGAAAGCATACATGGTACACGATGACAAAGAAGCATACGGGAATGCCTGATGAAATCTTGAAGGACTTAATCAAATATTGGGAAGAAGAGAAGACCAAACAGAGAGTCAACGGCTGATATCACTCGATTTTGATGCTTTTTAGTGAGTATTTATACTTGATATTTGGCATCATTCAAGTATTTTCCTTGTTTTTTTTTACATATTTTCATGTTTCTAGGTGTTTTGGACGTTCTGGAGCAAAAAGGTGAATTTGTGCACAAAATGGATGCAATTTGACAAATGCAGTAGCAAAGTTCAGCAGAAGAGCTAAAATTTAATCGACATTTTAAGTTGTGACCATGAATGAAATGAGCTGAGATTTTGATTCAAACTGGCCACGTGAGTTAGCTGTCTCACAAAAGAAACATGTGCAGCACGTGATGGAGTAGATCGATCGATCTATGTGGAGATCGATCAATCTAGAAGGTTATCAAATTTACAGAAATTTGGATCGATCGTTCCACACTTAGATCGATCGATCCGAGAAGAAGAAGGACGTCATATCAATCGATCCACATGCTCGATTTTACTTGAAGATTTCCAAAAAGATGTTTCGACCTCAAGACTTATCATTGGTTTTTTTATGTGTTTTTTATTATTTTTATTCTTTTTGAACTCTATATAAGCTAGAGGCTTAGAGTTTTTTTTTAAAAACACACACAACACAATTCATAACACAATTCATTACTTTTTGAGAGCTTTTCTGAGAGAGACAAATTCTAACACCTGTATTTGGAGAAGAATTCTGAACTCTCTTATTTTACTGAATTTATTTTTTGAATATGCTTTCTTTATCTATGATTGTTGGTTGATTGGCTATGTCTGAGTAGTCTCTTTGTTAGATTTTAGGGATTTGCGAGGGAAAACAGGTTTTGATAGTTAGTGTTTGACTTTAATGGATTCAATTTGTTAGGTTCTTAGTCTAGATTTGTTATAATTGCTTGAATTAGCTTGATCATCTAGTTCATGATTTTAGGTTAATAAATACAAAGGGATTTGATTTATTTAATCTGACCTAGTCTAGATAAATAAGTGTCTCTTCTTGCGGGAGTATTTTCTTTGATGCCTATGAACATATTGAATCTGTAATCACTGATTTAATTGTCTAATTTAGAGATCTAAGATTTTAGGAGAAGGTTAGTCTTTATTTCTAGCATTTCTATCATAGGGATCATTAGTCTATTGTCGTCTTTTGAGTTGAGAACTATTTTCATTCCTTAATCTTGCTTGTCAACCTGAACTTCAAACCTAAATACCTGCGGAATTTCCCTATCACCTAGCGTTTTATTTTATCGATTTACATTTGTTTTTAATCATTCGCTTTAATTCTTATTCGCTCGAAAACAATCTCTCGTGTATTTCTGTCTTAGCTATAATCGATTTTAGAACTGAGAGTCGCACTATTTGATTCTTGTGGGATTCGAACCTTTACTATACTATGAGGATATGTTCTCTGCAATGTATATTTATGAATTAAAACCTGAACCTATCAGATTTTTAGCGTCGTTGCCGAAAACCAATTATGTCTTTTAAGTTTTACTTAGAGTCTAGTCTAGGATTTTTATTATAAGTACTAATTTTGTTCTTTCTTCTTGTTTCTTGTTTTGAAGGTGCATGAACATGAGATCTTACAAATCACCTGAATTGCTCAACCTCATAAACGAAAAACTTGCACGACTAGAACGTTCAAACTAGAAGTCTCGAAGATGTGCTAGTTCATCCACAACAATGGCTGAAAACGTTATTCAAAATCTGATCATTCCCGTAGTTCCAAATGCCTAAAACCCTCCAGGATTAGAACAGATAAAGCAGTTGACGCTCAACCAACAAGGAGGAAACGAAAATCAAGTTCCGCGGGTAGATCTAGAACGAGATGCAAACCGAGGAGCTGGAAACACTAACCAAGGCGAAGGTAATGGTGATAATGGTGAGCAAGATCCGCCAGGACTGAATCAAAATTGCCTACGTCACCAAAACAGGGTAGTAGTTGGCGATTTCAACAACCCCAGGAATGCTCTCCACCCTCGGCAGCCTCAGAGACAGGACTACCAGTTCCCGTTTCAGCTCACCCAGTTGCTAAGGCAAAACTAATTTCATGGCTTCTCTACTGAGTATCCTATGGATCACATTGATAGTTTTGAAGACATTTGCAGCACAACTCAGCTCAATGGAGTCTCTAAAGACTTCGTGCATTATAAGCTCTTCAATCATTCTCTAGCTGATAGAGCTCTCAAGTGGTTTAAGTCGTTGCCCGCTAACTCAATAGAGACTTGGAATGAGTGTAAAGCTAAGTTTCTAAATGACTTCTACACATCCACCAGAACTAATAATTTGAGAAGCAAGGTTTCTCAGTTTCAGCAAGGACCGGTGGAATCCTTTTATGAAGCATATGACAGGTTTAAAGAGAACCTTCGGGATTGGCCCCATCATGGATTTTCTTAGTTGAACCTCCTCAACACTTTCTATAGAGGCATCGATCAGAAATATCAACTCTCTCTCTCGATAAAGCCAGCAACAGAGATTTCATGACTAAACCTGTGAATGAAGCCTATAAGCTAATTGACAACCTTGATGCTAGCAACAGTAACCACTGTCCTGACTATGATCAAAGAGTACGGTCATCTAGTTCAGATTCTTCTGAATTAGCAGAAGTAACAGAGCCTCTCACTCAGTTTCTCAAGAAACAAAATGAGAAGCATGTCAGTTTTGCTAAGGATGTAGAGAAAGTCGAAGCTGATTGCTTTGCCGTCAACAAACCTGAGAACATAGAAGAAGTTAGCTATATTAATATCCAAGGCCAAAGAGTCTACAATCAAGCCTACAATCCAGGTTACAACAAAGGTAATCTCTCTTGGAGGAGTACAAATGTTGCGAATCCTCAAGATCAATTATATCCTCCCTAACAAAATGCCTTTGCACATAAGTCTGGGCAATCATTTGGCTAGAAATCAGGTGGTTTTCAACAAGCCTCTCAACCTGGTTTCCAACAAGCAGCTCAACCTCAGGTTCAACAAGAAAACAAGTTGGAGTTAATGCTGAAGCAGATCTTGGAGAGTCGACAACAATTTGAGAAGAACTTGAATGGGAAGTTGGATAGCATGTATAATGATTTGAAAAATAAATTCAAGTCGTTATCTACACATGTGAAGAAGCTGGATGTACAAGTAGCTCAAATTTTGAAAGCAGTTAAAAGACAAGCCGGTATGTTACCAGGAAAGGTTGAAGATAATCCTAAGGGATATTGCAAGGAAATGAATTCGAATTCTAGTGAAAAGGAATATGAGTCTGCAAAATCTGTAGATTTTTGAAATTTGAGAAGTGATTCAGAGGTAGAGATCGACCGATCCAAGGAGGGATCCAAAAACATGGAAATTGCCAAGAGACTCAGATCGATCGATCCGATTCAGAAACTTATGTAATAAGTGATTGATCTATTCCTGAAAAATAACAAGATCGATTGATCCACTTATGGATCGATCGATCCACCTCTGCAGCATGCACAATCTTCAAAACAACTTGCAAAAGCTCAAACCTCGTGCCCCAATAGACCTCAGATTCCTAATGAAGAACATGTGTACTATGATATGGTTTCTCAACAATTTCTTCCACTCATAAGACTTCAGAAGTTAGAGGATCCGAGTGAATTCGTAATTCCAGTTAAAGTTAAAGGAGTTCTCTTTAAGGAATCACTTTGTAACACTGGTGCTAATGTCAGCGTCATGTCAAAGATGGTCGCTGAAAAGATGGGATTAAAAGATATCAGACCTTCAGGAATGTCTTTTGCATTGGCTAACAATTTTGTTGTGTCTTCAAGTGGTTTTGTGTCTGATGTGTGGTGCAAGTAGGAGATTGCATAGTTCCTGTTGATTTCCATCTTTTTGACACAAATGGAAATTCAGAAGGGCCACTAGTTCTGGGGAGACCTTTCTTAGCATCTATAGGAGTTGTGATGCATGTTCCCAAGAAGCGCATCTATCTCGCGAACATCCAGAAAACGTACTATTATCCCTTAGTACCTTACATTCCTACATCAAGGATCATCATGATCAAAGAGGTAAAAGCAGCGCAGACTTCTCAGGCCGAATCTGAAGTCTCTGATGTTGTCACGAACAAGGAATCTCAAGTTCCAATCAAAAATTCAACCCCAAGAGTCAAAAAAGGGGTAAGATAAACTTGAAGAAGATCAATCAGAATGCCGAGTTGGATTTGACTAATCAAAGAAAGGTAAAAGGTGCTCCAAAACCATCTTCAAAGGACAAGATTAAAGGTGAAGGGAATTTGAAAGAGGTCAAAAAGGCCACTCATCTGACTTTGATTCCCAAGTCATTGAGCGAAATATGGGTCGAGTATAGAGTAAAGAGTAAGGGTTTTCCAAAACCTTTCTCTAAGGTTAGAATTCCCTTTGAACAAGATCATAAAGACAAAGGAACGGATTTGAAAAAGGCAGCGATGAATAAAGTGTTGAAACTGCAGATCTCGGAGGTGGACAGTAGATCTATTGCCTCTATTGGTGCTGATTTAGATTTAGCATAGAAGGTAAGTTTGTCTAGCTATTGGCGTTAAATAAAGCGCTGAATGGGAGGCAACCCACTAATTTGATTCTTATTTGGTTTTTGTTTAGAGTCCGGCCTATTTAGTTTACTAACCTATTAATTTTTAGTTTTGAGTTTAAGAAATGTTTTAGGAAATTTCAGGAATTTGGTCGGACATAGCGATCGATCGACCCGTTTATTGATCGATCGATCCATGCCCATGGATCTCTTTAACACGTTGTCAGAGATTGATAGATATGTCAAGGGATCGATCGATCCTTCGTATTAAAAACCAGTCGATCTCTTTTTCCAGGTAAGTATTGAAACTCTTTTGAACTATTTGTTTTATATATTTTATGGTCATTATTTCTTCTCTTGGGTTTATTTTCACACTGGGACGGTGTGAAGAAAGTCTGGGGGAGGGAGTATAGCTGCTAACCATGTTTTGTGTGTTTTTGATGTTTCATCAGATTGGTGAAAATTTTCAAAATTTTTCGTTTTTGAATTAGTCGTGTCTAGTCGAGCCGAAGGAACAATGACCAGAATTGTGATGATAACCAACCTAATGTAAGTATAGTATTGATCTTTCTAGATTATTGGCCTAGATTTAACTGATATGTTTAAGATTGGAACCCCATTGCTCATTGTTTTGTTTCTGAAAGTCTGAGTCTTTTGGATTGTTGATGATTTGATGCTAGCTCTGGCATGATAGGACTTAATTTGAACTTAATTTCTCTTGCTTGTGGTCGTGGGATACTTTGAAATCTAAGTGTCTTGCTTTTCAGTGTTCTGTAAAACCGACAAGTTCTTTCAGTATGATCTGTATCCTTTATCTCTCTCTCCCTTCATAAAATAAAAAACGGTTCAGAAAAAAGGTTGAAAGCGTGACCTAGAAATCCGTAGTCAACCCCAACGAATTGTCGGCTGCTAAGAAAGTAAAAAGAAAAGAAAAGCGCAGAAATGCGAAAAAGAAAAGAAAAGAGAAGTGAGAAAGGGGGAAAAAGGGTCAGGACCAAAAGTTGATTGATGTTATGTTTGGTATGGGCATTTTGATAGAAGAGGTGCTTGTGCGCATTGAATAGATACCCCATAGGTGAGAATTCATTTATCTTAACTAAACTGAACTTAATGAGCTGTCTGAGATGACTTGATGGTTTGATTGATATTGGATTTAGAGTAGGGAACATGCTTTTAGATATGTGGTGGTAAACAATTCTTTCATACTGGTTGTTTAGGATCGGTATCTTTTGGGTTTTGATATTTATGCTTGAGGTTGTTGAGATTCTGAGAATTCCTATGTGGTTTCAAAAGCTTTACTCTAGATTGGGTCTTGCTTCACTTGAGGAGAAGCAAAGATCTATGTCTGGGGGAATTGATATCACTCGATTTTGATGCTTTTTAGTGGGTATTTATACTTTCTATTTGGCATCATTCGAGTATTTTCTTTGTGTTTTTGGCATATTTTCACATTTCTAGATTTTTTGGACGTTCTGAAGCAAAAATGTGGATTTGTGCACAAAATGGATGCGGTTTGACAAATGAAAAACTAGAGTTCAGCAGAAGAGCCAAAATTTAATCGACATTTGAAGTTGTTCCCATGAATGGAATGAGCTGAGATTTTGATTCAAACTGGCCACGTGAGTTAGCTTTCATATAAAAGTGATTTGAGGTCAATCCATTGATGCAATCAAAAGTTATGGTGATTTTACTGAAGACTGGTCAAGCTGTCTCGCAAAAGAAACATGTGCAGCACATGATGGAGTAGATCGATCGATCCAGAAGCTTATCAAATTTACGGAGTTTTGGATCGATTGATCCACACTTTGATCGATCGATCTGAGAAGAAGAAGGACGCTAGATCAATCGATTCACACTTGGATCGATCCATCCACATGCTTGAGATTACATGAAGATTTCCAAAAAGAAGTTTCCGTCCTCAATACTTATCATTGGTTTTCCTTATTTTTTATATTCTTTTTGAACTCTATATAAGCTAGAGGCTTATAGTTTTATTAATAAAAACACACACAACACAATTCATTACTTTTTGAGAGCTTTTCTGAGAGAAACGAATCCTGACACCTGTATTTGAAGAACAGTTTTGAACTCTCTTATTTTATTGAATTTGGTTTTTGAATATGATTTATTTATCTATGATTGTTGATTACTTGGCTATGTCTGAGTCGTCTCTTTGTTAGGTTTTTAGGGATTTCTCAAGAAAAACAGGTTTTGATAGTTAGAGATTGACTTTCATTTGTTAATCTTGCTCGTCTTTATTTTATTGGTTTACATTCGTTTTTAATCATTCGATTTAAGTCTTATTCATTCGAAAACAATCTTTCTTTTATTTATGTCTTAGCTAGAATCAATTTTAGAACTAAGAGTCACACTATATGGTCCTTGTGGGATTCGACCATTTACTATACTACGAGGATCTGTTCTCTGCAGTGTAGGTTTAGGAATTAAAATATGAACCTATCAACAACGAACAAGAAAAAATGGTATAGTCAACAAGATGGTAGGGGGATCTCGACTACCAACACCTATTCCAAGAGTGTGGTCACTCGAGCGGCTGAGATGGTATGAAAACCTTTTAAATATACCAAACTTAATATTTGAACCAATACTTGAATCTAATCTTGATTCTCCTATTAAAACAAATGCGTGAGACTGGTCATCCACCGATGCTCATCGAGCTTATGGAAGACATCCACACAAACAAAAAGACGGGCCATGTACAAGATCCGCTTGTTCGAGAGGTTGTTGAGACGACGAGGAAGTTGATGGAAGATCGAGTATCTCAGGAGTCTACTGATGGTGGTGACCTCCCGCAAGATACCCAGTATGAGATTATGTCTCAAGTATGTACAATCTAAATTCCATTTTAAAATATTTTATATCAACAATATCTTTAGTAATGCTTTGTTTTTTGTTTCTTGCAAGCTACGAAGAAATAGAAGGGGCGCATGTTCAGGTTCGAGAATATAGTCTCGTAGTGTTTTATGGGATCCTCCCGATCGAGGGATCCATACCGAGACGAGGAGCTAAGGCAGAAGTACGCGGATTAAGAGACCATGCAGCAGAAGATGGTTGAGATGCAAGCCGGGGAAATGGAGCGAGAAGCTCAAATCCAAGCTCGGCTCGAAGCCCCGCTCAAAGCCCATCAAGAGGAGATGAAGGCTTGGATGGAAGCTCAGATGAAGGTTCAGATGGACGAGTTCATGGCGCAGATGGCTCACCGGTTCGGACAACCACCACCACAATAGTTTATGGTTCGTTTTAGACATTTGTCGTTTGTATGAAATTTTATGAATATTTTTAGTTTATTTTGAAATTTTGATTTTATGAATATTATAAGAATTTTAATTAGATGGAATAAACCTAGGTTTTTGTACTTTTAATTTTCGTTCTTGATGACAGAGGAACTTTGTCATATTTTTGTATGGTCTAACAACAAAGTCTGCATCTTTCTCTTCATGGGAATCACTTTCAGCGAGCGACAAAGTATCTTATTTGATGTTTTTCTATTTCTCTTTTTTTTTTGTTAGGTTGGCGGATGCTTTAATTAAATTTTGTATGTCTTGGATAAGTTTTAACTCTTTTAATGGAGTGTAAACTCTTAATTTTACGAAATGTTGGTTTGACAAAAAAAAAATTCCTAACTAATTTAGTATATAGTTCTTTTGTTTAAAATAAGAAAATAGTATTATTTTTAGTTAAGCATATAATTAGGACCACCGAGCATCTAATTGCCATCAACATATAAAGTTCCATAATAAAATGAAGATATATTTAGAAATATGCTTTTTGCTTGCAATTCATGTGAACTATTTCATAACATTGCCCGGACGTTAACATTTCACAAAAAGGAGTAATATAAAACCCAGAAAATAAGCTATAAATCCAATATTCATACTTGTAAAAATTACAACATACATAAATTGACGAGAATACAATTGAATGGAAAAATTCATGAAATATAAAAACTCTGCCTCTCGCTTCAAGAGGAGATACACATCGGAATTTACTACTAGCGGGTGGTGGTACTTATCTCCACCTCTGCATCACTAAAACAACAATATATATATATATATATATATATATATATATATATATTGAATAGGTCCCAAAAAGATGACGTCATCGAGGCCTACTGCAAAACCAAGCACTCTCGAAGCACCACTTGTTCTAGGTAAACCAGCTAGCGTAATTGGGAGCCGGTGAAGGTCTGGCCAAAGGACCAGCCTGCAGAAGCTACGTTGTTAGAGACAATGGTCCGACCGTCGCTTGTAGTGATTTTGAAAGAGAGAGATTGTCCGTTTAGGTAAGAGTTACTCTGCCAGTTTTGTCCCCAGTTTCTTGACATCGCTTGCCACCCTGTTCTTGACCCTTTAATCGCTGCCGAGTGAACATCTCCGGCTCCTCCCACGTTCGTAATCAGGACAAGATTGAAGTAAGAGTGTCCATTTATCGTAAACCTTATTCCTCCCCTTCTCACACAAGGCACTCTGCAAACCAAAAAAAAGTAAAGACTCTCTACCAAATATTCAGAAATTAATTAATAAAAAAAATACCTTCTATAGGCGACAGGGACAATGCCGGCTTTGTATTGAGCGATGCGTTGAAAGACAGGCTGAGATAGATCAAAATGCTGTTGAGGAGGGTTACACCAACCTCCTGCGTTGTTCGGTAAAGCGTTGTTTGGTGGGCAAAAGTTAGTCGCTGTGACGACGATCGAGCCAGGGAGACACCATCTACCATCGTTTTGACATCTTATCTCAAAGCAAGCACCACAGCTCAGCCCATTGTTAAACAAAGCCGTGCTTAAAGCCGCCGTGTTCGTACCATACCCTTGGCTATAAAGGTTTCCGTATCCACATGCACCTCCTACATACCACAATTTCTTATAAAATTGCCTAATTTTCATTATTTATTATGTGAAGATGGAAATTTACCCATTGTGCCGGAAGCATCACCACCGCCGTAGAATGTGGCGTGCGCGTTAATCCAATCACCGCCGTAGCCATTGACACATGACGTCATTAGTCCCAGAGTAGTTAGAAACAAGAAGGTCACAAGAGCCATCGTTACCTGCACATATGTAATGACGATTGATAAGTTTTAAGCACATTTTTTTAGGAAAAGGTAAGATTTTCTTAAGAATGATTTACTTGGAAGCTTTAGAGTGGAAAAAAAAACAAAAGAGAGAGAGATGATTATTAGAATCTGTTGTTTGGTTTAGAATTGAAAAAAACAGAGGAAACCAGTGGTTCAATTTATAGGAAAACTTAGTGAGTGATAAATTACAGAGAATATTTACGTTTTTGCCACTGCTTATCCAACTTACATGCCAATTTATTTTTAATGAAAAACAATGCCAAGACTCGGAATGCGATTTCTTTTTCATTGAGGATATATAAAAATCGGGCATATTTAATGTAATATTGAAATTAAAATTCCTTTTATTGTTGGGACCAAAAACCGCTCAACTCTTAAAATATTAAATGGCGTGAAAAAGGTAAGAGGCAAAGACACATGTTAGCTACTGTAAGGGTCCTGTTCCAGGCGTCTACAAACACACATAAACATCAATTTTCCGTTTGAAAAGTGTTACTCTATCAATTTTTAATTGAAAATCTAAATCAAATAAAAATATTAGGTACTTTAAAAGTTGTATTTGGTATGCATGATGTAAATAGTTACGGACGGTTTACAAGTTATAGCTGGTTTTTTAAATTGAAGTATAAATGAAAGAAAAGAAAAGCAAGAAAATAACATAAAGACAAAGAAAATTCAAGTTGGAATCCAAGTGGGTCACAGTGTCTGCTTCGACTTAGATGTATCAGAAAACGTAAGGCCTTCTCGTTCGTTTATCTCTGAATTGGTGTTTAGATATGAAGCACAAAACTACTTATACTCATTTATTCATTTACAAATTATCAAAACTATGTACGAATAGATGCACTCGTGTCTGGTTTATATGAAAATGTCCGCTGAAGTACGTAAATTATAATTATTAAAAAGAACGTAATTATAATTACTAAAAAGGATATAAATTATATTACTTAATGACAAATACATTTAAGTGTGATTGAACAAAAAAGTTACATGGACCTTTTTCCGTGTTTTTGCATAAGTATTTATTAGGGTTGTTAGACTATTTTTGTTTACAATCACAATAGCAATAGCAATTTGATGTTTATATGATTTAAAATGGAGATACGGCTGATGAATCCATAGTTTCTAGAGAATATCTGCAACTCGAACCCTAAATCGATCCAAAAAACCGGGTTCAGATCATGAAGTAAGATATATGAATGAATTTTATATTTATTTGGTTCTGTTATCCGATCCCGATTGGATATATCCGAACGGATTTCGGATATTCGAAACAACCAAAATTTATTAATGACCCTAAGTTTCCTAATAGTATAGTATAGTATAGTCTAATCTTTGGCTTGATTAATCTCTGCTACTCTTTAATCATTTTTACCGAGAACCAGTCATCCACAACAGAAAAATCACCTTTCGTATATGTTGTCTCAGCGGCTCCAGCCGCTGCTTTCTCTTCTAACCGTCAATTGTGGTTCTTCTACACTTGACGAACTCAAAAGCTCTTATATGATTCACGGGTTTTGTAACAATTTTATTGATAAAGATCATCGAATTGCAGACACATTCTTCTGGATGAAACAAAAGGCATGTATGAGAGATACACTGCACTTTTCGCTCTAAGGAATCATGGTGGAGATGAACCTGTTTCGGCAATAGTTGATTCTATGAGTGTTAATAGTGCCCTTGTATGTCACTTGGTTCGTCAAGATTCTTTTATTAGATAACTTTCAATTATGTTGATTCATTGGATGTATTCACTTACCGATAAATAAAGGAGTTAGTTCTTTCGTGAAAAAAAAAGATAGCTTTCAATCCAAAAATCTGAAACTAAACTAAAAATCTGAAATATCCTAAAACCAATCCCGAACCCGAACCGAACCGAACCCGAGGATGACCAAACCTAATCCGATCAAAAATCATAAAATACCCGAATAGATTCTATAGTAAAAAATCTGGATTCGATTGGATTCGGATATCTGAACGCTCAGGTCTAATAGTTTCTTATACAATTCCCTTTACAACCGTACACACTTTAAAACCTTCAACAGAATGGAAAGAAGAAATATATGTGGAATGGTGTAGTTTTGAAGGTGAGATGATTATGGAAAATTTGCGAACGGATGGTTGATGTGATGAGCGATGATTTTTGGATAAAAATGGATCGATAGGAACTCACAAAGGTTACGAAAGGCCTTTGATACATCTGGGTGATCTTAGGATAGTACATAACTAAAGATCAATATAATTGATATTACACTCCAAATCTAGAACCAAATTTAGAAAGAGTTTTTGATAAAAAGTTGGTTAAGTCTCAAATGAGTTTTACAACCAAAATAAATAGGATACAAGAGGGTTCATGCATATAAGAGAGAAGGAGACTTGAGATTCAAAATCTATGTATGAAGGAGAGAGAAGAACACATCAATAAATGATGTGCATGCATCATATACAAATTTGAAGTATTTGGACATTTATTCATCTTCTCATGGTCTTCTTTGATCATTAATGAGCCATTATGAAGTATCCAACTTGCCTCATCAAAAACCAAACTTGGAAAACCCATTAGGAAAAAACTAAGCTTGAGAAAAAGAGTACAACTGAATATTTGCCCAATTATTTATCAATCTTGAGGTTGGATGAAATGTGTTGTTGTTGCAGTATCTTCAAATATCAAGTATTAAAATTGATCTTCCAAGTTGATTATAACTTTCCTAAGTGCTCCAGCAAGTCTTTTTGCTATTGATCTTGTCACTGGACTAGTTGGTATTTCCAAATGGTGTTCCTCTTTATGCTCATCCTCAACTACAAACTCATTGTCTCTTTGGTCTAATACATCACCTTCAGCTCCTAGTTCTTTGTTGTCCATAATTGTATCATCCCCTCCCTCTAGACAAGGATTTGACCTCAAATCTGGTTGATCTGTAAGAAAAGGAACTATATGAGAAACATTAAAAGTGGGACTCACATTATATTTACCTTGAAATCCAGTTGATAAGAATTATCATTGATCTTTTTCGTGATAAAAATGGTTCATCTATCCTTGGCATTAGTTTGGAATTTCTTTCAACATGAAACATCTCCTTTCTTAGGAGAATCCAAACTTCATCTCCCACTTCAAATATCATCTCGCTTCTACCCTTCTTAGCCTTTTTAACATATTGCCTCGTTCTTGCTTCTATGTTCTACTTAGCTTTCTCATGTAACTTCTTAACCAATTTAGTATTTCTTTTACCATATGTACTCATTATTTCACTTAAAGTCAAATGGGTTAAATCTAATGGTGTAAGAGGATGAAAGTTATAAATAATTTCAAATAGATAGAACTTAGAGGCTGAATACATTGAATGGTTATATGAAAATTTAGCACGAGGCAAACATTCTTCCAAAGTCTTAATATTCTTTTTAATCAGAGCTCTAAGTAAAGCAGATAATGTTCTATTCACAACCTTAGTTTACCCATCTGTTTGAGGATGACATGTAGTTGAAAAGAACAACTTAGTGCCTAATTTACTCCATATTGTTTTCCAGAAATAGCTCAAAAATTTAGTAGCTCTATCGGACACAACATGTAATGCATAATCAATTTTATGACAAGGAATGAAATGAGCCATTTTTTAAAATCTAAACAAATACATAATCCTTTCCAGTTTTAGTCCTAGGTAATCCTACCACAAAGTCTATTGAAGTATCATGCCATGGATGAGAAGGAATGGGTAAAAGAGTATACAAACCATGATGCTAAACTTTGGACTTAGCCTCTTTGCAATTGACACATCTAGAAAAGATCCTCTCCACGTTTTTCTTCATGTGTGCCCAATCAAAGTGATCTTGCATCACTTTAAAAGTTTTATTAATGCCAAAGTGGCCCATCAATCCCCCTCCATGAGCTTCCCAGTAAGTAACTCTCTAACATAATACATAATTTGTTATCATAAAACAAATACCTATCATGGATAAAATAATGTCCCGAAACATGATTTTCAAAAGAATTATACATCTCTTAAAAATAAGAATCTATTATATAAATTTCTTTGAGTTGTTCATATCCTAACAACTTAACACTAAGATTCAAGAGAAGAATGTACTTCCTTGACAATGCATCAACAACTACATTTTTCTTACCTTTCTTGTACTTGATCACATAGGGAAAGATTTCTATGAACTCCACCCACCTGGCATGTCTTTTGTTTAACTTATTTTGGCCTTTTAGATGCTTTAAATTCGTGTGAATCACAAATTCCTTTGGACATAAGTAGTGCTTCCAAGTTTAAAGTGTCCGAACCAGTGTATACATTTCTTTATCATAAGTGGGATAGTTGAGTGTAGCTCCATCAAGTTTTTTGCTAAAGTATGCAATGGGCTTCTTGTCTTGCATAAGTACAGCTCCATTTCTTATTTCTGATGCATCACATTCAATTTCAAATATTTAATAAAATTAGGTAAGACAAGATGAGGTGCATTGGTTAGTTTATCCTTGAGGTTCTGAAATGTGTCATGTTGAGCTGGTCTCCATTTGAATTATACATCCTTCTTGATTACTTCAGTCAATGAGGCTACTATTGTGTTAAGATCCTTCACAAACCTCTTGTAAAATTAAGATAACCCATGAAAGTTTTGTACTTCAGCTTCAGATATCGGACTTGGCCATTCCTTGATTGCTTTCACTTTCTCTTTCATCCACTTTAATACCATCTCCACTTCTGACAAAACCTAAGAAGACAAGGTTATCTGTGCAGAATGTGCATTTATTAATTAGCATAGAGTTTCTCCTTTCTAAGCACATTAAAAATAGTATCTAGATACATAATATGATCCTCTAAACTTTTAATATAAATCAGAATATCATCAAACCCAACCACAAAAAAATTCCATATGAAAGATCTAAACAGATGATTCATTAGCCTCATAAAAGTACTAGGTGCATTAGTAAGCCCAAATGGCTTTACTAACCATTCATACAATCCATGCTTAGTTTTAAAGGTTGTTTTCTGATAGACTTAGAATTTAATTCCTAAAGTACACTACAGAGACAAATCACAGTAGTATAGATAGGATCGAATCTAACAGAGACCAAACAGCATGACTTTCAGTCTGAAATCAAATCAAGCTAAGACACTAAATAAGAGTTGTTCGTAACTGAGTAAAGCAATAACTAAAACTTAACGGTTGTATATCAATAAAATAAAAGTGCCATGCAATAGGGAATTCCACATGTAGTCAGGTTTAACGGCCAGGTTATCATACAAGGATTTTCGTTTTAAAAATAGTTCTCAACTCAAAAGAAAAAATAAGACTAATCTCCTCCCGAAGTATTAGATCCCTATGTTCGAATGACTAAATAAAAACTCTCGCCGTATTTAGATAATTCAAATATGCATTAAGTACATGTTCAATATGTTCATAAGCATCTAAGACAAGACTCCCGCAAGAAAAGTCACTTATTCATTTAGTCTAGATCAGATTTCTTAACCAAATCTCTTTGTGTTTATCAACCTAATATCATGAACTAAGTGACCATTTCAATTCAAGAATTAAGAACAAGTCTAGACTAAGAACCTAACAATTTCAATCCCTTTATTATAAACTCTAACAATCAAACCTAGTTTCCCTAGGAAACTCTAAAACCTAACTATGAAATTACTCAGACATTGAAAAGAAAACACAAATCAATATCCAAGAAGAACACATAATCAATAAACTAAATATAGATATTGAAATATAACGAGGGTTCAGATAAAATTGTTAGGGTCTAGACTAAGAACCTAACAATTTCAATCCCTTTATTATAAACTCTAACAATCAAACCTAGTTTCCCTAGGAAACTCTAAAACCTAACTATGAAATTACTCAGACATTGAAAAGAAAACACAAATCAATATCCAAGAAGAACACATAATCAATAAACTAAATATAGATATTGAAATATAACGAGGGTTCAGATAAAATTCTCTCAAATACAAAGGTTCATTATCTTCGTCTCACTCAGTAAAAACTAGAACAAAATAATGCGTGATTAAAAGAAACCAAGGCACAAGGTTTTTATAATACTAAGGAAAAAGAAAAAAACCAAAATAAAATAAAGGATAGCCTTGAAGACCAAATGTGAAAATAATGAAAAATCTTCATTCTTCTTCAAGTGTAGAGATCGATCGATCCCATATCGATCGATCTACTCGTGATTTGGACCAATCATTCTTTGAGGGATCGATCGATCTCAATTTCTAAAAACTTCCAGGAGAAAATGCATAATTGTGACTTTTCAGTGTGGATAGTGCCAATCAATTTAGAGGTGATCGGTCGGTCTCTTAATTCTGCCACTTAGCCAAATTCTTATGATTTCCTCTAAAATGCATCTTTTTCTCTAAAACGACTTGAACACCTAAAATCTTGAAAATATACCAAAATCGCAAGGAAAACACTCTGAATAATGTAGAATAGCATATATATAAATGCCTACTATTAAGCATAAAAACAGAATAATATCATTTTTCACTCATCCCTTTCTTTCACCATAATATGATAGCATCCACTTTTATGATCAAATTTAGAAATATTTTGGACCCACGTACTTCATCAAACAATATCATCAAGTCTAGGAATAGGATGGCAATAATTTATAGTGATGTTGTTGATGGCTCTACAATCCACACACATTCTCCATGAGCCATCCTTTTTGGTACAAGTAGAACAAGAACATCACATGGACTCATGATTTCCCTAATGTATCCTTTCCTCATAAGCACTTCTACTTGTCTTTGAAGCTCCTTAGTCTCCATTGGATTGGTTATGTAAGCTGGTCAGTTTGGCAATAAGCTCCTGGTACAAAGTCAATTAATGCTCAATTCCCCTAATAGGTGGCAGTCTTATAGGGTTATCTTCAGGGAATACATTTTCATATTGATGAAAAAGAGAAGATAGTTCACTCGGATGATCCGGTGGAAGATTAGAAAAACTTCTTAGAACTTCTTTAAACACTAATAATAAAACATGTTGTTTAAAGTGTAAAGCTCTCTTGATATCACCAGATTTAGCAAAGAAATTTGGTTTCTTTTTAATATGCTCAACATTCTTTTTAAGATGGAGTTGATCTTGATATACTTCTTGTGGAATTAGAGGAGCAAGAGTTATCTTTCTGCCTTTAAACTCAAAAGTATGCATGTTATTGTATCCATCATGAATAACTCTCCTATATGATTGTCAAGGTCTTCCAAGCAGAATATGTCTAGCCTCCATAGGTAATATATCACATACAATTTCGTCCTCATTCTTACCTATGCGAACTGTAACTGTTACTTGAGTTCTTACATTCATTTCTCCATCCTCATTGAGCCATTAAAGCTTATAAATCTTAGGAATCTTTATGGTTGTAAGTCTTGTTAACCATGGTAGTACTAGCTACATTGGTGCAGCTACCTCTATTAATAATAATGTTGCATAATTTTTCTTCTACAAACACCTTGAATGGAATAAGTTTTACCTATGCACTTTCTTTTCTTCTTTAGGTTGTAGATTCAAGGTTCTTCTTGCTACAAGTAGATCACCAATTTCTAGTGGTTCATAATCTTCTGAAGATATCGATTTAGTTTCCGTTTCTTCTTCTTCTGAATCTATTTTACCATCTTCTAAAATAACCATGACCTTTTTATTGGTACACTCATTTTCATAGTTTCCTCTTCTTTGAGACTTGAAACATTGGATAAAACTTGATTTGCTTGGCCTTGTAATTGATTTGCCTTTATCGATAATTGGATTGTACTTAGATGCTTCTTTAGAGGCATATTGAGATTGATTTGGCCTTGGATATTATTTTTGAAAGTTAGGCTTTTTTCCTTAGGATAATTCGACCTTGAATTTCCAACTCTATAGTTTGATCCCGTTGCGTTCTTTCTCTTGAGTTGTTGTTCAATAAGTACTACCTTGTGCATCATCTCTTCAAACTCTTCATAGGGTTGTAATTCAAGACTGTCTTGTATTTCCCTATTTAATCCTTCAATAAATCTTGACAAAGTAGCCTCTCGATCTTCTTGTACATTGGCTCTAATCATAAGAGTTTTCAGCTCCTGAAAATATTCTTCCACACTTCAATTACCTTGCACCAGTCTCTTTAGTCTTTGATGCAATTTTATGCAATAATAGCTAGAAAAAACCTTCTCCTCATTATAATTTTCATTTTTGTCCAAGTTTGGACATGATAGTCTTGTTTTCTTCTTCGAGTAATCACTAGTTGATCCCGCCAACTCAATGCATAATCATGGAATTCAGTAGATGTGACTTTAATCTTGTTTTCTTCTATGTAGTTGTGGCTAACAAAAATAATTCTATCTTCGTTTCCCAATCTAGATAAGCATCTGAATCACTCTTTCCATAAAAAAAAGGTGGTATTCTCAACTTTAGACCATCCAAGTTTTTTGGTCTAGGCCGCCTTTCCTCTCTAGCCCTCTTATGACCTCTACGGCTGTTGTAAGAAGAATTGCTCTTGCTTTCATAGTAGTCATCAGTTGCCCTATCTTGATGTGGTTGATTAAGCACCCATGGATTGTGGTTTTTCTATCTATGCATTCTTATTCTCCTAGCATGTTCTGATCATGGCCAGAAATAGAGTTTCTTTTATTCTTAAAAGCCTCAAATTTTTCATTCATCATCTTGGCCATTGTGGCAGTTATTGCCTCCAACCATAACTTATTAACTTGACTATTAGATCCTTCAACTCCATCCTCACTATCTCCATCCATTGTATTAGATCCTTCAACTTAATCCTTACTATTTCCATATACGAATTTGGAGTGTTTGGACATTTGTTCATATTCTCTTGGTCTTCTTTGATTATTAATGGGATATTATGAAGTATCTAACTTGCCTCATTAAAAATCAAACTTGAAAAACTCATTGGGACAGAACCAAGCTTAGGAAAAAAGAGTACAAGTTGAATACTTATTCAATTATTTATCAATCTTAAGTTTAGATGCAGTGTGTTGATGTTGGAGTATCTTCAAAGCTCAAGTGTTTAAATTGATCCTCAAGTTGATTAGAACTTTCCTACGTGCTCCAACAAGTCTTTTGGATCTTGATCTTGTTATTGGATCAGTTGGTATCTCCACCTTGCATTTCTCTTTATGCTCATCTTCAACTACAAGCCCATTGTCTCATTGGTCTAATGCATCACCTTCAGCTCCTAGTTGTTTGTTGTCCATTATTGTATCAATTTAGAATTTGAATATGAGTTAGACTTTCATATAAAATAATATTTGATTTTAGTTCTATGATGATGGAGATATATAAAAAGAATTTTTTGTTTCTAATAGAATTGCAGTGTGATCGATTTATAAATAACTAAATTTTTATTCGACCCATCATCATTACATAATATTGAATAAACTCACACGTTATCCATAACACTTATGCATCTAAACTTTTATTTATATAACACAGTAGCCATTTAATTTAGGCTAATTAATTAATTGTTTTATCATATTTGATATATACATTTGTGAACCCACAAAATAGATAGATTTTAGAGTTTACATATACTATTAATTCTTGTAGCATAAAATTTTGTTGTCTTTTGAATATATGAACATATGATCATGACGTTTTCGTTATATTAATCATAACTACACCTTCCATGATCAATAAAATTAATACAACCAAATGACATAGACTAATAATTAAAAGTGTGGCATGAAAATCAAATAAAAGATGGTAAGTATATGTCAATTTTCAGTTGATCAAACTTTATTGAGATACTTAATTATATAAAGTGTAAATTCAAACTTTACCTAAAACTTAATTTAGATTAGAAAATGTGTAAAAACACAACCATAACATAGAATCTAAAACCATATAAGAGTCATTTGATGAAATTAGATAAAAGATCTCTCCATGGTCAATTCTTTCTTTTAGTATAGTCGTTTGCCACTAAACAAGCATTTTAACTTTCCACATTGCTATTCAAATCTCTCTTAGTCCTGACTATCCATTTACAACCAATAGGTTTCTTTCCTTCTAGTAACTAAATAATGTCCCAAATTTATTTTCTACAATCGACTGAGACTATATTTTCATTGTTTTGATCCACTTATCTAAATGGAATAACTCATTCTCTCAAGAAAGTCGATAGGACCATTTTTCAAGCGAGTTTGGTTTTCTTCATGTTCCATGAGATATATTATATAATCATGTGGAATAGCATTTTTTTCTTTACTCTATTAGATCGTCATAAAGAAAATTGATCTTGCTGCACCACTTTATTTTATCTTTCTCTTTCACACAATATGCAATTAACTTATTAAGATATCATTGCTCTTCCTATGTGCTATAATTGGATTTTAATTGATTGAGCCGAGGATGAAGATATTTCAAGACAAAGAATATGAAGACTTCATACATAATTTTAGTCTTAAATACAATCGTATTTAATTATTGATTTAAATTTTATTTTATTCTTACGCATACATGTATCAATAAGTTTGACATTTTTACGAAAGAAACCTAGGTAGTGTAGGAGTTGAGGACAGTCACAATAATATTTTTTTTTTAAAACTACAAGTTTTGCTAGAAACATGATTATACACCAAAATATTAACCGGGATATAAATTTACACGTTCACAACAAACGCGTAGTTTATTGGAGATCGAATCCACATAGAACACATAACTACATGAACATTTACAGTTAAGAAGATGGCTAAAAAAGAGATATATTATTTTTTTTTTACAAAATTAAAACAAAACAACAATAAATTCAAGTGGTATAAACAATTAACTAAAAATGTTATGCACTACAAAATTTTGTACGTAATCAAATCTAATAGACTACATCATCAAATAAGGAATCTAATCAAATTATTCTCAACTCGAGTAACATTTATAGATTAGTATCCTCCCAATTTAATAAATCAATATGCTCAAGACAGTGAAGATTAACTCCCGTTGAATATTGATATATTAAAAATGCAATAGAGTTCAAATTCGATCGATTTACAAAATGCAATAACATATGATCCCATAGGTTAAAGACAATCTACTTTTCAAGGTCATGTATAAATAATTTTCCTTTGTATTTATCAATCTTATATCAAGAACTAGGTAATGAATATAATTCATGCATTACATTAACACAGACAAAAAATAAAATAATTAAAACTTTATTTGATAACTTTAACTGTCGAATCATGATTTACTTGAGATACCCTAAGACCTAGCCAATGAAATACTCAAATATGATGAAAGAAACATACATCATAGATGGAATATATATATATATAGTTTCATAAACTCAAGTAAGAGGACCCACAAATCTTCTATGGAAGAACTACAAGGTTTTAGATCTCGTCTCCCTCAAAATCCCAAGTCTAGAGTAAGAAAGCCTAAATAAAAACTTAGTCTAAAATAAAGGAATAAAATATACTTCTACTACAAAATAAAAAATATAAAACAAAAATAAATAAAAAATATTCTGCAGGGACGCGAGAATGGATAATTCGATCCATATGTGGATATACAGATTTTTATTTCCCTCCGCGCATGGATCAATTGATCTATGTTTGTCGATTGATTTGGATATGGCTTGGCCTTTTAAATGTGAGATCGAACGATTTATGTGTCATGGTCGATCAATTTATGTTTAACAAACATCTTAGATCAATGATCTAATCGATTGATCGATCCTGATATTCCACGCAAAAAATTGTGGGAACCTAGATATATAGACTGATCCATACAAGATCGATCAATACATGTGTTCAATTTTTCCAGTTTTTCTATTTTTGTGTCATTTTTCGCTCATTTCGCCAATTTGCATCAAAAACATATAAGATCCTGAAAAGACTCCAAAATATAGAACATAACTTCAAACACCTTGAATCGTAATAAGAATGCTCGCAAAAGGGTGTTATAATGGAGTTATATCACATGCCAACTAGATTAGAATTCGCATTGCTATAAAAGGATATAAATAGAACAAGAAAATTGAATTTGAAATACAAAATAAGTCTACTCTTGCAATGTATTGTATCCTAGGTTTTATAGAAACCCAAAGAATTTTAACTTTCAGCTATTAAAACCTGAATCAAATTTTGCAAAAAAAACTTTGTTTGAAAATTCCAAAATTTTCAACAAGTTTCTAGAAAAAGGAAACCATATAAACAAAAATATTCATACTAATTTTTCAAAAACTTTATTTTAGATACAACCTAATTTTTAACTGAATTAAACACATATTCCATAACATGTTATTTAACCAAAAACCATAGAGAATAATCAAATTCATCAATATGACATTTTCACCAAAATAAAACTCAAAACTACTGTAACAAAAATAAAGAAATTTGAAAAATCTTTTGAAATACTTGATTATCAAATAAAAGCATACGTATACGTGATGAATCCATAATTGGATTTTAGGTATGAGTTCTCCCTTATGAATGTAGAGAACTCCAATATTTTTGCGATGGTTGTTTTGTGGACCATATCTCTATGTTTATAGATACCTAATATATAATACAGTCTTTCATTAAATTAAAAGTTACCAAAGTATCCACACATTATTTTCCATAAACTAATGCACATAGCCTTCTAATTTATAACAAAAGTGACTAGTTAATTTAGACTAATTAATAAATGACAATAGTAAATTTGATATATGCATATGTCACTTTACAAAATAGATTATTATTAGTGAGAATATAGATTATGAGATTATGTTTTATCGAGAAAACAAATGTACATCAAATTTATAACAAGGTAAAGAATTTCAATGGCAGAAATCGACGGGCGGATTTCCTTAATTTTAGCTCAAATCATGGGTCCACACAATATCACATATGGTCCATTTGCTACTATTCCAAATAATCAATGTATTATCTATAAACACTTCTTATCAATCAGCATGTTGAAGAGGCTGATGAAATTATGAAGGTGTTTATATGCCCACTTTGACTTTTCGGCTAACCTTTCTCTTGAACATTGATTGTTTCTTACAATTATTTTTTCTGAAAATTGTAAATTATGTTCGAATAAGGAGGAGATTTAGAAGAAATAAAACCACAGTTTAAAAATTCATGAATATTCACTTTCTGTATATATATATATATATA
>OVBE01003183.1:0-27752 GCA_900406425.1 Iberis pinnata
ATCCTAAAATAAGAGTAAATGACTTCTAAAAATTGCTAAAATTCAGAGACATCACAAGTGCTACAACAAAGAAACGTAAATTTCAGGAGTTAGGAAGTTCAAGTGTTCAGCTTCTTGAACAGATTCATGATACAACAACTGAAGTTCAAGTGGCTGAAGCAGTAATTGATCAAAACACAACTAGAGGTGCGGTGGGCCCTGAGCACCAAGTTTCCCATGAAGATCCTAAGTTGGAACTGCAGAGGCTTGGGTACTGACCTCGCAGTTCGACATCTAAAGGAGATAAGCAAGAAGCATCTCCCGGATATCATGTACCTGATGGAAACAAAGCAACAGTCTAGTTATGTTAAGTCAATAGTTGATGAATTAGGTTATCAAAATAGTTTTATTGTTTCACCTAGGGGTCTTAGTGGAGGTCTAGTCTTAATGTGGAAGTTTTTTCTTGATGTTTCAGTTTTATTTTCTTCCCCTAATCTCATAGATGTATCTGTTACCATTAATGGAAGTATTTTCTACTTGTCATGTGTGTATGGTAACCCTAATCCAGCCCTACGCCATATAAATTGGACTAAAATGAAACACATTGCTCAAAATAGATAAGGCCCTTGGCTGGCTGTAGGGGATTTTAATGACTTAAGATTTAGTTATGAAAAGGAAGGGGGAAGTATAAGAGCAGAGAGGACCTTTATCCCACTGAGAAATTTGTATTCTTTTTGTGACTTTGAGGATTTACAAACAATAGGGAATAGATTCTCATGGCATGGCAAAAGAAGTGGCCATGATGTGTTTTGTTGTCTGGACAGAGCAGTTTCAAACACTGAAGGAGCAGCTCTGTTTCCTGTCTTGACAGCCGAGTTTTTAGATATTGGTGTTAGTGATCATAGACCAATCATCTTAACTGCTGAATTTGGTCACCAACTAAAAAAAGGATTCTTTAAATATGATGGTCGTTATGCTTCAAATGAGGACTTTCAGGATATGGTTCACCAGTGCTGGAATAGAGCAGAAGGGCTCTCTTGGACTGATCGAATGAGTAGATGCAGGAGTAGTATTACTAAGTGGAAAAGGGGAAATAAGTGTAACTCTTATAATGAGATTATACGATTAAAGCATCTGCTTAATACTAGCATCTTGAATAGTAGACCAACAGCAGACATAAAATACCTTAGAAAAGAATTACACAAGGCTTACCAAAATGAGGAAATATATTGGAAAAGAAAAAGCAGAAATGGCTGGTTAAAACTAGGTGATAAGCACACAAAATACTTCTATGCCAGTGCTAAAAACAGAAGGGCAAGAAATATGATTTCTGCTATTTCTGACCAACATGGTAATTTACATCATCCAGAAAGCAATATAGCTAAGGTTGCAGTGGACTATTTTAAAAGTCTATTCTCAAACAGAAATAGCACTACAGGCCATTCTCATTCTATTTTTGATGGCTTTAACACTCGTGTCACCACAAAAATGAATAGGGCACTCATTAAACCAGTTACTCTAGATGAAATTAGAATAGCGCTATTTGCAATGGCACCCTCTAAGGCACCTGGCCCAGATGGCTTCACTTGTGACTTTTACCAGCATTTTTGGAAAGAAGTTCACCCACAACTCTACACAATGGTAAAGAATTTCTTCAACACGGGCTTTTTGGAGGAAGACTTAAACCACACAAATATCTGTTTAATACCAAAAGTAGATTCTCCTTCTACAATGGCTGATTTCAGGCCAATTGCACTCTGTAATGTAAGTTACAAAGTGATTTCAAAACTCTTAGTTAATAGATTAAAGCCAATTCTGTCTAGTTTAATATCTGAAGAACAATCTGCGTTATCCCTAATAGAATGATCACAGACAATGTCATGATTGCCCATGAATTGCTACATAGTTTAAAGCTAAGAAGACGTTGTTCTAGTTCATTTATGGCTATTAAGACAGATATCTCTAAAGCTTATGATAGGTTAGATTGGAACTTCCTGGAATTAGTCCTGCAAAAACTAGGCTTTCACCCACTCTGGACAAAGTGGATCTTATCCTGTGTTAAGTCAGTATCTTTTTCAGTATTAATCAATGGTTCACCTAGTGATAAGTTATATCCTAAAAGAGGATTGAGACAGGGAGATCCTTTATCTCTCTATCTTTTCATTCTATGTTCTGAAGTTTTAATCCATATGCTTAACACAGCAGCTAAAGCAAAACTCATTAAGGGTATTAAAATAAGTAATCAAGGGCCAGCAATCACACATTTGTTGTTTGCTGATGATTCTATGTTTTTCTGTCAAGCAAACATATCATCAGCTAATGCCATTAAGAGGATCCTTACAAATTATGAGATGATATCTGGACAAATGGTCAACCTCCAGAAGTCATCTGTTACATTTGGTAGTAAAGTACATAATCTTATGAAATCAAGGATAAGGAATTCTTTGAACATTCATAATGAAGGTGGCAATGGTAAATATCTAGGCTTTCCCCCACAGTTTGGAAGAAAGAAAATAGATATATTCTCGTATATAGTTGAAAAGATAAAGCAAAGAACAGAAGGTTGGAGCCATAAATTCTTGTCACAAGTTGGGAAGGAGATTCTTTTAAAATCAATAGGTTTGTCAATGCCTATTTATTCAATGACATGTTTTCAGCTACCAAAAGGTATATGTGCAAAGATTAATAGAGCTATTGCTCAATACTGGTGGAGAAAGTCAAATAACCATAAAGGTAAACATTGGTTAACATGGGAGAAGATTGCAATACCTAAAAACGAAGGAGGATTGGGGTTTAGGGATATAGAATTGTTTAATCAAGCCTTGTTAGCAAAACAAGGCTCAAGACTGATAAAATATCCTAACTCCTTGATAGCTAGAGTATTAAAAAGTCGTTATTACTCTTCTGGTAATTTTCTTCAAGCTTCTAGAGGGACTCATAACTCCTTTGGTTCGAGATCTATTTTACCTGGTAGAGAATTACTTCATAAGGGGTTGCGGGTTTTGATTAGGGATGGTTGTAATACCCGTATATGGGAAGATAATTGGCTGCCACTTAATCCCCCTAGGCCTCCAAACAAAATTCAATTTGCTTCTGCAGAGCTCACAAAGGTATCACAGTTAATTAATAATCATTATGGTACTTGGAATGAAACTAAGGTTCGAGATTCTGTTAGTGCAGCTGATGCTGCTGTCATACTTTCCGTTAAACTAACTAAAGACCAATGTCATGATGCCTTAGGTTGGCACTATACTCCCAACGGAGAGTATTCAGTTAAGTCTGGTTATTGGGTTGGTTCCCATATTGATTCCACTAACACAATATCTTTAACTTCAACTCCAACTATACTTTTAAAACGTAAAATATGGCAAAGCAATATTCCAGGGAAGGTTAAACACTTTTTGTGGAAGTTATTGTCAGATATACTCCCTGTTGGTGCAGAGCTTAGACGCAAGCATATTACAACTCAAGGTCTCTGTCTCAGATGCCAACAATTAGAAACAACAAATCATATCTTCTTTGAATGTTCTGAAACAATTTCTGTTTGGAATAATATCAGTTCATCTATTTGGATCTATTAGACTCTTATGTTAATATAAAAGATAAATTAGCTTTTTTAATTGACTGGTCACCTATAAATTCAGATTCATATTTGCCTTACTTTCCATTGTACATTCTATGGTGGTTATGGAAAACAAGAAATAAGCTTTTCTTTCAACAAAAACTTTTGTTTTGGGAGTGTATTGTTCAATGTGGAAGAATGGATGAAAGCTAATCAGGTTCATTCACAGGCCCAATCACATGTTCAACAACGAGCTGCTGTCCAACACAATGGCTCAGGATGGAAGAGACTAAGGCCTCTTTGGCTCAAGATTAACTATGATGCAAGTTTTATCAATCCGCAAACTCCTACCACTGCAGGATGGGTGATCACAGACTCATTGGGTACCTTCATCGGAGCTGGTCAAGCTACAGGGAATCATGTTTCAAATGCCATAGAAGCAGAAATGCAAGCACTAGTTATTACAATGCAAAATACTTGGATTATGGGATATAAGAAAGTCAGGAGATAACCAAAGTTTGTATAAGCTTCTAATGAGACAACAAACTTCTTTTGAGTGGGCTAATTGGATAAGAAATATAATTTGGTAGACTAAAAAGTTTGAAGATGTACAATTTGAATGGATTGGAAAGCGTTTAAATTGATGTGCGGATCATTTGGCTAAAAAAACAAATACATAATAGCATACCTTTTATGTTTTGTAATTATCATTTAACTTTTGTCAATATTCTTCTATGTAATGACTATTCTCATTAATAAATATCTGTTTGTTAAAAAAAAAGTAATGGAAAATTAGGCGGTTCATTCTCCAGCCGTTCGAACAAGAAAGTATAATCTTTTTGATTAATAAGGAAAGACAATTACAACCAAACTATTCCATCTCTCTCTCACCACTAAACTAATCGCGACTTTCAAGGGGCGATGTCCGGATCTCTGATTCCGGGATCAGATCCGGATCTGATTCAATCTCCGACGACCTCGAAATCGGTGACGCAGACAGTGAACGGGTCGCACCAATTCGTGATTCAAGGATACAGATTAGCGAAAGGGATGGGTGTGGGTAAACACATAGCTAGTGATCATTTCTCAGTTGGAGGCTATCAATGGGGGATCTTCTTCTATCCAGATGGTAAGAATCCTGAAGATAATTCAACATACGTCTCTGTGTTTATAGCATTAGCTAGTGAAGGAACTGAAGTCAGAGCGCTTTTCGAGCTTGCTCTTGTTGACCAAAGTGGAAAAGGAAAACATAAGGTTCATAGCCATTTTGAGAAATCACTTGATAATGGACCTTATACTCTCAAATATCGTGGAAGCATGTGGTATGGATTTTTAACTTTAATTTTTGATCGTTTAGTGGAGTTTTACATATTGGCTTTCTTCTGCTTTCGAAATTAGAAGTGCATCAGAGAGATTTGGTCATTAGTTGAGGAATCCTGAGCTTGTTTAGAAGTCATATTGCTGTATATGCTCTGTGTGCTTAACACTTTTGAACTGCTAAGGAGGAATCTAAATCTGAAGTGTTGCATGATGTTTCATTTTTGTGATGTAAAGCATGTAATTTGAAGAATTCAGCTAGTTATATAGTCAGTGTAGTAACATTCTTCCGACTCGTGTATAATGAGGGTTCTTGCTCCCATTCTCTTTCTTGTTTATGATAAGAAAATTGTGGCACTGCAGGTGGTTTTATATTCGTGATGCATAGAAAACTGTTTTGAGAATGATCTATAACTTCTAAGGTGTTTTAGCTGACTGAGTTGTATGGGTATCAAGACATAGATGTATCTACTATTCTTCTAGATAGCATTGATCTCTCTCTTTGCATTTAGATTTTGCTTAGGATCTGCTAACTCAAGCTCATCTATTTCTCTTTTCTTCTTTGTGGTTATATTAGGGGATACAAGCGTTTCTTCAGACGTTCAATGCTTGAGACATCTGACTACCTCAAAGATGACTGTTTAAAAATCAATTGTACGGTTGGAGTTGTGGTTTCAGAAATACACTGTCCAAGGTTACACTCTATTAACGTCCCTGATTCAGAACTTGGATCACATTTTGGAGTTTTACTGAATAGCATGGAAGGTTCTGATGTCACTTTTGACGTTGCTGGCGAAAAGTTTCTAGCTCATAAACTAGTACTTTCTGCTCGATCTTCATTTTTCAAGTCTAAACTTTTCAATGAGCTTGAAGCAAACAATACAGAGGTTACTATCAACGATGTGGAGCCTAAGGTTTTTAAGGTACATCAATGGTGGTTTTCCTTACATTTATCTATATGTTCAGATCATTCCTAATATTTATGCTCTGTTTCTTCCAGGCTTTGCTACAATTCTTGTATAAAGATTCTCTTCCGGAAGATGTGGAGCTTGTGACAACTCATACATTTGACTTGTTAAAGCTGCCTGAAATATACGATACATTGATTGTAAAGCTTTTAGTAGCAGCGGAAAAGTACAAGCTGAAGAGGCTCAGGTTGTTATGTGAATCTCACATCTGCAAAGGCTTATCAGTTAAATCCGTTGCCAAGATCTTAGCTTTGGCCGATAGATATAATGCCAAGGAACTAAAACGCGTTTGCCTGAAACTTGCTGCCGAGAACCTAACAGGTATGCTTCTGCATCGCAATTACATTTTGGACAATCTTATGAAGTGTATAATCGATTTTCGAACATTGCAGCTGTCTTGAAGACAGATGCTTACCAACAGCTGAAAGATGAATGTCTTTCTCTCCAGTCTGAGCTTCTGAAGGCGGTGGCTGGTTATGAGGAAGGCAGCAACAGCACAGGAGGAGCTAAGACTCGAAGCGTGTGGGCTCAACTCTCGGACGGTGGTGATGGAGAGACCAGCAGTCGACATGTTAGACAACGAACCACCTAGAGCCTCTAATATGCAATTTTCTCAGGTTAATAACCATAGCCATCCATACAAGGGTAGTACATAGTTGTTTTTTCTGTGTTTTTGTTCCAATTGTTAAAAAAGTTTTGTTTAAACATTTTTGAAATATAATCCTAACTCTTTGATAAGTAGGTAAAAAGAGCTTTATCTTTTCACTTCATTAACAGTTTCATTTCTGTTGTTCTGTTTGTGTTTTACATAACTTACTTTGCCATAACTGTTTCAAATCCCAACATGTATGCAGAGTCGGGTCCTGAGCCCAAGAAAAACAAGCATAAATTTGCGGGTCTTTTTTCAAATTTAATATTTTAGTTAAAAAATGGTCTATTTTTCAAAAAATTATAAAATTTGACCTATTTTTCATTGTAGATTACGGTGTTTAAAATAATTTAAAATCTTAGGGCTCGTCCTGCATTGTATGTAGTTATTCCTCTGATGAATCAATCGCAATTTTAGCTCTCTCGTGGCACGCAAATGCCATGAAATATCAAACAAAGCAGTGTCTAATGCAGTATCAAGCACCCAAACAAGAAGCCTCTGATCCATTTGCTATAGACGAACTTAGACTTTGGGCATGATTGGTAACGGCTGTTATTGTTGGCTTTTACTTTCTAATTTTTGGTTGCAGAGATTTTGGCTGTAACAACTGTGACCTTTTTCTAAATGATAATAAAAGTTTGATTGGTAACCAAAATTGTAAAAAATGTGTGTTATTTTTAATAATAAAAAAGATTTACTAAAATAATATTATGTCATTTATAATTATGTAATGATAAAACAAAAGTCTACACGCTATTATTTTTTTATGTATGCTCAACATTGTTAACTATTTTTATTGATTTCAAATTTATAATTATATATAATTTATCCACGAAAAAATCATAAAAATATTAAACATAATTCAAATTATTCACTAAATAAAATGTTTAGCGCCAAGTAATCCACATAACGTTAGCAATTTTGTCACGAACATATTTAATTATTTTATTTTAGAATTTTTTTTATTTATAATTTGTTTATTTAATATGATATAAGTGTAAGATAAAGTTAATAATTTATAAATTTATCTTATAAGAATGAAAATAAAATAAAATTAATTTATAAACTATTTTTATTTTAATGAACTATATATAAATTTAGAATAAATTTTATATAATTGGTGAAAATAAAATTAAATATTTAATTGTTTAAAGTTTTAAAAAAAAAACAAAATTACAAAAAGCTATGGCTTTTTAAAAGAAAAAAAAAACGTTAGCTTTTATGACTTTTTACACCAAAAAAATTAAAAAAAATTGATTGGTAAAATGTGGCTTTAAACACTTGTAAAGGTTTTTCAAACCAAAAGTGTTACTACCAATCAACCCTATTAAAGGAAAATTTTGAAAACCAAGTTGAGGGAAGACATGAAAAAAAAAGAAAAAAAAAAATTGACCACTTTTTTTATGCGTTTCTGGTGGATGCATTTTGTTTCTTTATTTTTTATTTTTTAAATATGTGCACACACGTTTGATCCTAATTTTTCTACGTAATTTTATGGAGGTTTCGTATTTTTGCATCTTCTTCTCACAAGCAATCAATCTCCACTTTCTTTCCTAAAAATGTCTGATTCTTCCTCCAACCATGAACCTACGCCAATGAACGGTGATTCAGAAACTATCGTGGTCAAGGAAACTACACAATCAGATTCCATTGCGAAATGTCAAACAGCTATTCAGTCATTATCTTCCATCCTTACAACAACAAACATCCCTTCCACGATCTCTCTTCTCCTTGATAATGAAGCTGTCTCCGCCGCGATTTCTTCTCTTCTCCTACATCCCGATTCAGGCGCTGGAGATAATAACCTCTGCCGTTGGCTTTACGATACCTTCCAATCCTCTGAACCGTCTCTCCAGCTATTTGTTCTTCGTTTCGTTCCTTTGATCGCTGGTCTTTACCTCTCCCGTGTCCCTCTCCGGCAATCTCAAGCCGGATTTGAAGCTGTTTTGCTTGCTCTCTATGCTCATGAGACAACCTCACGTGCCGGTCAAGCACTTACCGTCAACATTCCTGATCTCTCTCATCCCAGCATTTACCACGAATCTAAAGGTCCTACGAAGAACAACTCAACATGCCTCAACATCGCTGTCATCTCTTCCACGCTTGATCCACATGGGACGGTGAGATCCACACGACGCGCAAGGATCGTTGGAGTCGCATTGGAGCTTTACTATAGCAAAATCGGGAGAATGACTCGTGAATCAAAGCTCAACTTTTGCCACTCTTGCGAGAAATGGGCAGGTCAAAACGGAGAAACAGAGCAATCACGAGTTGTTATGCCTACACTGAGCGACGATTCTTGGGGAGAGAAAGAGAATGTGGCTATTGGTGGAAGATCGGAGAGTGAAAGCGGACGGATTCCACTACCATGGGAGCTTGTGCAGCCAATACTGAGGATCTTAGGGCATTGTCTTTTGGGGCTTAAAGCAGAAGACAGAGAAGTATCAGACGCTGCGAATAAAGCTTGCCAAAGCTTGTATCTTCGATCACTACATGATATTAACCCTAAAGCTATTCTGGCTACGGGAAGTCTCCTCCGACTCCGAGAGATGGCTCTCGATCCAAAGAATCAGATTGACCACACTGAGATACCAAACGATACCGTCCTAACCATCTAACTCAGCTTTGCTCTCGATTCATTGGTTTCTATATTAAGAAATTTTGATTTGTCAAAATACAATAATAAAAAAGAACTTTTATGCAATGTAAGGAAAGGCCACGTTCTTGTTGTTGGCTAATGAATTATTAAGGACATGATCCTAACAAGTTCTGGAAGGAAAAACAAAGACCTTGAGATCATTATATTAAAAGACCTGTCAAGGAAAGAGATCCTGTAAGTCGATGATGTCTGCAAGAACACCGGCTGCAGTCGTGTCGTTCCCAGCACCAGCACCTTGAATCACCAAAGGCTGTTCCTTATAGCACCGGCTATATATCTCTACCTGCAATTTACCAGTCACAATTTAATCATTGTGAGACTGTGCAATATATGAGGATCTCAAGTGAGCTAAGAGATTCATTTTTGCTAGCAGTTTAAAAACAGAGTATACGTGAATGTTACTTTTCTCTTCCGTGAGGTAGTTTCAGAAAGATTTCAACAAATAGAATCTTATAACAAACTTACTATATTGTCACTGCCTCTTAATCGTCCCAATGGTGAATCTTTTGGAACTTCTCGAATGCCGACTTGAACACTGCAGTGAGAGAATGTCAAAGTCGAAATCAGCCACTTCCAACATTGTACACAAGCATCCCATGGTGGGTGATTTCGATTACATATGTTTATCAATATAATTGTTCTCTCTGGCTACAATCAAAATTAAACTTGGAACAAATTTATCGAAGGTATTGAATGTTGAAGTGGCCTTGTGAAATAGTGAGAAAGAAGGTTAACAGTATTACCTTGAGCCCTCAATCACACAGACATAACGAAGCACACACCCATTTGATGAAGCTCTTTTAACTCTCTCTTCAATATTCTGATCAAGTTTTACTATTCCATTACGAAGAAAGTCATCCACAGACATGAGTCCAGGTCCCATCTCTTCGGGATACAGGCTCTCTATCTACAAAGAAACAATATAATCTACTACGGTTATGTTCAGGAGAAAAAGGATTAAAGACTCTTGTGCTATTTGTTTTGGGTTTAAGAAGGCAGAACCAAACCCCCAAACAAAACTAGCTCAGCAGGTCAAAAGCCTAGTTCAAGGTTAAGACGACTAACTAGACTAGAACTCCAGCCAAAAAAATCTGTCTGAGCACCCAATTATTGCAACTAGTTCCAAACATAAATCACAGTATCAAATTCGAAGGATAAAAAAATGAAAGGTTTAAATGTGTTTCACACCTTTATGCTATCCATAATTATCCTCTTTCCAAGGAGTCGAGCAAGAATCAAAGCCTATCATTACAGAAACAGCCAAAGTTGAGAAACAAAAAAATTTATATTCAACTTGCTATATATTCTTAGTAACAACAAAATTTGCTTGAAATGAAAGATCTATGGGAATTTCAATGCTGTCTTTTGATAGCAGTGAGTTACTGACTTAGTGAAAACAGAACACTGGAACATTGCCTACATATATCATTAGGTGATCACGCTCAACCTAAAGATGGTTCTCAAGACCAACAGGCAAATCATGACTGTTTTTTTTTGTCTATTACAAAAATTGGATGTTGAAAGCAATCTGCTTTGTTGACTGACTGAAAGTGTTTGAATTCCCTTGCTGTGATTCACATTAATCAGTGGCTATATAAAGCCTTAACAGTTACAGATATATACACAAAATCAGGGATCTTATCTAACAATATAGACTGATTCTATTTTGCAAATAATCTTATCTAATACCCTCCCGCAGTTGTAGCGTAGGCTTCCGGACGCATAAGCTGGATTTAAATTCCTGAAATAAAGATGTAGGAAGTCCCTTTGTGAAGATATCAGCATATTGATGAGAGGAAGGGACGTGGAAGACCTTAACTTCCCCGAGAGCTACTTTTTCGCGGACGAAGTGGATATCAAGTTCGATATGCTTTGTTCGTTGATGTTTAACCGGGTTGCTGGAGAGATAGACTGCACTGATATTGTCGCAGTAAACGAGTGACGCCTTTTGAATGTTGAAGTTGAGTTCTAGAAGTAGATTCCTTGTCCAACACAGCTCCGCAACTGCGTTTGCAACACCTTTGTATTCTGCCTCTGCGCTGGATCTAGACACCGAGGACTGCCGTTTTGAAGACCAAGATATCAGGTTGGAGCCGAAGAAAACACAATAACCGGAAGTAGAGCGCCGGGTGTCCGGACAACCACCCCAATCTGCATCCGAGTAAGCTGTAAGAGTGTTGATTTGGCCGTTGTACAGTTGTAGTCCTTCATTAATGGTCCCTTGAAGATACCGAATTATTCGGCGAAGGGCTTGCATATGAGGTTTTCTAGGAGCATGCATATAGAGGCAAATCTGATGTACCGCATAGGATATATCCGGTCTTGTAAAAGTCAGATATTGGAGAGCTCCAGCAAGTCTCCGATATGCAGTCCCATCTTCAAGTAAGTCACCATCAGTAGCCGAAAGTTTGGACTTTAAGTCAACCGGAGTTGAGCAAGGCTTGCTATCCGACATGCCTGCTCTCTGAATAACTTCTTTTGTATAAGCATCTTGACTTAGGAAGAGACCTTGAGCATTGAAGGTGGCTTTTATTCCAAGGAAAAAAGACAGATTGCCGAGATCCTTCATCGGAAATTCAGATTTTTAATAATATGAGGAGTGACAAGAACATTATAAAGAGATAAAGGACGAGGTGAATGAGAAATTATGGCATTACCAGAAGAGAGAACAGGAATTTGTGACCCATCACCAACAATTACAGTATGATCAATGCTACGATTTAGACCGGAGTGAATCATACCTTCGGTTGATGCGATATGTGACGAAGCACCCGTGTCCATAAACCAATCTGCAGAGGATGGTTCATTAAGAGTCACGGTGTTGAAAGCTTGAGAGAAATCATTTGTCGGTTGGAAGGAGCCATCTGCAATGTTGGCTTGACCGTGTGATGCATTCGGTCTAGATCCAAGAACGCCGCGGGAGTTAAACTGAGGCTGTGATGGCTGTTGTATCCAGGGCATTGGAGAAGGAGGCCAATGCTGGTACATATTTGGCCAGTATTGAGGTATCCAAGGTTGTTGATTCATTCGATGATTTGATCTGCCTCTGCCACGGTACCGATTGTTGTTGCGTCCTCTACCTCTCTGGTTTGGTGTCCGGGATTGCTGAGATATGGAGACAGAGGAACGTGAATCAGAGACTGTAAGAGCTGTAGCAGAGGAAGCGTGATCATTGTGAATTGCAGCCGGTTTGTTGGTCCGTAGAAGACGATTTTCTTCCATCTCCAACATTGATTTTGCCGAATCAAATGATGGGAAAGGATCTTTGTGTTGAATAACATTGATAATGTTGTCAAACCTTTCATTTAGACCATTCAAGAGATACATAACTAGCGTTCGGTCAGCCACCGGAGAATCAACATTTGCCAAGAGATCCGCGATGGACTTTAGTTTTTGACAATAGTCATGTACTGATAAGTCACCAATCTCTGTGGTGCGAAGCTGGTTATCTAGTTGTATAGCCCTTGCTTCTTTGTTGTTTCGGAATTGGTTCTCAATTCGAACCCAAATATCTCTTGCTGTCCCACCAGTCTGGAAGGAGCTTTTAAATAGATCCGAAGTTAACGTTCCATAAATCCATAGTTTAACAAGACCATCTCGTTTCAGCCATTGATCATCAGCTGGTCCGTTTGGTTGAGATGTACCATCGACATGACCTTTAACATCAAAGGTTAAACAGTGTGTGAGGAAAAGCTCACGCCACGCATCGTAATTGTGATCGTGACGGTCAAGGATGATCGGAATGTGTGACTTAATGTTAGTCACACCAAATGCTCTATCAAGATTTTGAGGTACTGCCATGGCGCAGAAGAAATGAAGAAGAAGAAATGAAGAAGAAGAGAAGAAGATGATGAGGATAAAGAGAAGAAGAATTAGAAAATAAGCCTAAGCTCTGATACCATGAAAGTGTTTGAATTCCCTTACTGTGATTCACATTAATCAGTGGCTATATAAAGCCTTAACAGTTACAGATATATACACAAAATCAGGGATCTTATCTAACAATATAGACTGATTCTATTTTGCAAATAATCTTATCTAATACTGACGATAACATCACATGCATTAAAAAGGTACATGTGCACTCTAAGTCTCTAACCCTCACAATAGACTTATCTATCTATTCATACCTTTCTAGCAACATCCATGCCACTAAGGTCGTCACGCGGATCTGTAAAGCAAAACAAAGAACATGCCAATCAAACATCATATTAGAATATTCAAGCTTTTCTTTTAATCTATCATGGATAGGTTTTTTCCAAAGCTAATCCAATTCTGATGCACTATTCAACAAAGCAAGTAAGAGAAGATTACCAATCTACAAAATAAATTATGAAGTACAAAAACTCAGCTAAACCGATATCTACTAAAAACAATGCTACTAAAAGCAAGCAGTTTTCTATCAATGAAACAAAACAAGATCTGTGTCATGATGGTCAAATGAAACTGGACAAAACCTGGTTCGGTGTACCCCAGCGTTTTCGCAGCTTGAACAACTTGGCTTAGAGGCTTTCCATCTTCAAGCTCACTCATTACATATCCCAACGTACCTATCATAAACCAAGCACGGACACAAAGATTATAAATAAATGATAGATGCATATATTAGACGAGAACGATGATAAGCATGTGATTATCATTTTAGAGTGTGATTAGTGATTACCACTCAAACTGCCAACAATAGTATGAACAGGGTCTCCAGATGAGATTATACGGTTCAAGGATGCGATGACAGGAAGACCAGCACCAACCTATAAGAAAACATTTCGAGCTCAAAAAAAAATTCTAGTACCTATTATACACAGTCAATCATATCACGACACTTCTGATCTACTCTAGAAATTAAACTGGATATTTGATGATGAGTAATATTTGTAACTCCAGGTTCATTTTGAAAGGCTAAAAAATATAAATTATGAAGTCAATCTATATGCAGGCTGTGCTTCAGCCTTCACCTACAGTAGATTCATGGCGGACGCGTCGCGGATGCAAAACCAATTTATCATAATGTTCCTGCGTAGAAGAAAAAGATCAGAGTTATTTTGGAGTATCTGTGAACAAGGTTTAGCAAAGATTTACTGGAAATCGGTTTTAGCTTTCCCCTGCTAACTCCAGTACGTTCAGTTCACACAAGAAATAAATAAATAAATACAGTATAGGATTTCAGAAAGAAGAGAATTCGATTGGCCTATAAATTATATTGGTAAAACTCTATGATGACTCAAAATGAACTTGTTCGTGCTAATGATACAAGACAATTAAACAAAAAGGGAAGAGAAACAACTAGGGTGAACAATTTAATGCTTATGCAGCTATGTGTGAATATTCATAACATAAGCAGAATGTGCAAATGTTTACTAGCAAAGATAAGTTACCAGTGTTGAAGTAAGAGGCTTCTTGTTTGCCAAGACAACAGAGCAACCCAAGTCAACTGCCTTCATTAATAATTCAATCGTTTCCATGCTGGCTGAGCAATCCACAACAGCTAACCCTATATCAAATACATGACTTTCTAATCTATAAGAGCTCACACTCGTGTCTTGAAGCTGCAGGCACATTATATAGGCACAACACTAGAGACTGAACCCAGACAAATTGTATTTCAACACTTATGTTTGTCACAGACCTGTAGATTTGCTCAGAAGCTGTGCAATTTCTTCAGCTTCCTTTCTTGACTCGGAACCATTGAAAACTCGATTTTCACCTTTTTCTGAGATGAATATGATGATCACTCGGCTCATAATCCATAAACATACTCGTGATGATACCCAATGATATGTCAAAGATTACCTGAAGCACCAAACGTGGATAATGGAGAACCAGTCGATTTGATACGGCAAACTTCTGCCAAGAATTCATCATTCAGTTCTTCATTGAGCACATCCATTGGAGCAACTAAGGATTTACTGTCACATACTCCAACCACCCGTAAATGAACTCCCTGTTAAACGCAAAAAAAAAGGAACTGATAATCGCATAATTGGGGAAATTTCAACATTAGTCCCATGAATTTGAGTAACCTAGATGATGGTGATAATACTCACATTAAAAATTGTTATTCAACGAACAAGGAATATCAAGGTAAGACGATCCAGATGTAGTGATTCATCAATAGCAAATTCAGAAACCATACATTAACAACATCACTTTCTAAAACTCAACTATTAGTGAGAAATCGAGAGAAGCTAACAAGTGAGGAGAAGGCGATTACGTACCATTTTAGCATGAAGCGATCGACAAGAGACAATGTGTTGAAGAAGCTGGCGACCAACGCCTCCACAGCCCATGAGAAACACCGGTATCTTCTTCATTCTCCTTCTTCTTCTTCTTCGTCTACTGTAGTTTTCCTTCGCTTTATGGGCTCTTGTTGACTACTGAGAGTGACGATGGAGAGCACTAACAATTTCACAGCGTTTCAGAAACGCGTGTAATCGCCCTGCGTTTTGTTTCTCTGAAGTCTGAACATATCAGGTTAAAGAAACGGACGGTGGAGATTGCGAGTAGCGGGAATGTGTACACGTGGCGTGATATCTAGTGGAGGATGTTGTTAAATTAACAACATATAAACTTGGGCCTGAAAATGTAAACGCCAACAAAGCCCAAAATAGTCTATGAACTTGAATGACCTATCAAACCATCTTTGTTTCACTTCTCAAATGTATTCCACTACAAATCATATCATCTTTTCTTTCTTTTCTTTCAACATATATTATATTAATTTAAAGAGAATACAAACTCATAAAGGATAAAGGATAGTTGAAATCTCATCAAAAGAAAGTTACAAGTTCATATTAGATAATTACTATCATTAAGAGAAGAATAAACTACTTCAAAAAAGACCGCAGAACCTAAATTTATTTTTTTTTAGAACGAAAACGACAACCCCTGATATCTTAATAAGCTGATTTAAAATCGTTGCCAGAATTTTGCTCCAAAGACAAACTCATATAAATTTGCATTTCCCTAATTAAGTACAACGTGTTGACATTATTAAACAATTTAAAACTATACAAAAGATGGGCTTGAAACAAAAGAGATTTGGGCTTCAAAAAAAGATTAACTAAGCCCAAATCTAAGCCCATTTGCAGAGTGGAAACCCTAGGAACTATGCTTTTCCTTACGCCATCGCCACCCATCACCACGCTACTAACCAGAGCAACCACCTGTCAACAACAAAGTTGACAAACGGATGAGAGTCAAAATCTTCTCCCACGGTAAACGCGAACCGGACTACCGACAGAACCATTTCACCGTCCAGAACCACAGAAACCAAACCGCATCATGCCACAAAAAACTTTGTAGCCAGATGCAACCAAGCAGTTGCAATATCTGCACTCAACCAGATCTATAAAATAAGAAACGCGTAAACGAACGAGGTCGAGCCAAAAAGTGTAGTGTGGTGGTAGCGGAGATGCATGCATGTCGGAGAGGAGACCGCCACCAAGGAGATAACAACGGACAGTGGCGGAGTCCACCGGAAACCCAACGAAGGAGAAGGATCCGTGAAAGAAAAGCGAAAAAGAAAAGAAAGAGAAGGGGCCGTTGAGCGTCGGTAATTGTGTCGATCGCCAACGACAGAGTTCTCTTAAGTAGAAAGAAATGAGGCGACGATGAGATAGAAAAGGAGAGAAAGAGGAGACAAAAGGCTTTTTTAGGACCAAGTCAATTAAAATGACAAAACAATTAAACACACGTCATATCATCTTTTCAATTTCGTAACTTTTGGAATAGATTTTAACAACACCATCAAGTTTTTTTGAAGGTGGAACAAAAAAAAAATGCGAAAAGTGTGAGGTTTATTGGATTTTAAAAGGTACATTTCTTAATGAGAATTTGCTAAAAAGTTCTTATAGATCATTTTTGGACCACTTTAGTATTTTGAGTTGGCACTTCAAACATAAAGTTGAACTTTAATACATTGTCGATCCAAATAGTATTAAATTTGCACAAAAACTATTTACTTCTTAATTTATGTACAAATCATAGGAAAATATGTTTTTGTCGTGACTTGCGGAACGGCGTCGGTTTGAAGCTATGGCCATACATTTCATTTATTTGTTTGTCTCTGATGTTTCTTCCTCCAGAAACTCACTCAGATCTATTCTCAACGATACAATTGTAAAATCTCCCTTTCGATTCTAATTTCTTTTGTTTATCGAGCATCTGTGCGATCGAAGAATCTCGCGGATCCTGATTTTTGTTCACGGTACTTTTTCTTCTCAGAAGAAAAAAGAATGGATACATTCAGTGCGGAGGATCTCTCCACGATCGGCGGAATAGCCACAGTTTCGCTGCTTCACTCGTTTATTCCGACGCACTGGTTGCCTTTCTCCATCGTCGGACGAGCGCAGAAATGGACGCTTTCTAGAACTCTCTTCGTCAGTATGTTCGATTTTTTTTTTTTTTTTGCGATTTCTCTTTCTGCATTTCTTGACAGTGTTTCCGTTTGATGTTTCTAGAATTTCCACTATTTTGATTCTGATGAGTTAATAATCCAAAGCATTGTATGTGCATTGTTTGATTAAGCTAGAAATAGTTTCTTTAGGAACCGAAGGAATGAATGAGTCAACTCCTGCTTTAGTGATCTGGAAACTTTTATTTTATTGTGATTTTCATCAACGTTGTTGTTGCATTTGGTGTCTTATAAGTGTCAGTGACGAGCTAACTGAATCTGAAGCAATTTGATTTTCCCATGGAAATTTAAATGTTAGATCCTGTTGAGTTTCACACTGAAAATGAGAGTAGCGTGAAGCAGATTGAAATATTGACTTGGGATTAGGCTTTGAAAATATTACTGGTCTTAGATCAATTCTCTATTCAAAATGCATGAAGAGATAATAATGTCATACAAGTGTATATATACATTATAGAAAGTACATGGCATCAAATATTGACACTTTGGATTTTATGTGGAAAGAAAGTTAGACAAACGTCTGAATTTTCCTAAGCCACAATATTTATTTTCCCGAGTGAGAATGTCACTTGTTTTGAGGATTCTGTTGGTGTTTATAGCTTTTCATTATCACTTCTCAAAGGCTCAAAAAACTGGTTTAGAATTTTTAAGCTATAGGATTACCAGTTTTGTTCTTATCAAATTCTTCTCTTGTGAAAATGTTTAGAGGGGGTCATCTCACTAATTTAGTTGATGTACTTGCGAAGCTCGAATACATGGTTTGGTGGTTTTGTGTATATTCACATTCTTTTCTGGTGTCACTAATTTGCAGCTGCTTTTGGAGCAGTCCTGCATGTCATTTCCACTTCCCTTCTTGGTATAACAGCAATCACAATGGCAAATACCATCGCTGGTGAAGAGACTGTTCACAAACTTGCTTCCCTTTTGCTTGTAATTCTTGGTGGAAGCTATGTCTTGCTGTTTTTAGCTGGTAAAGGTGGTCACACTCATTCCCATAACCAACCCATGGAAAAAATGGCTGTTGCTGGCCTTGTCCTTGTTCCTGCATTATCTCCTTGTGCAACAACTCTCCCTGTTTTCCTTGCTGTTGGAAATTCAAAGCCGATGATGGTTCTCGCCATCATAGTTCTGCTGATCAGGTGACACACATTCTTCCGATTTTTCTTTTCACATGTTTTATGCTCAAGTCTTGGAAATGATTGATAATCCTTTGGCAGCACCATATTGGTGATGACATCGTTGGTGGCTCTATCGTTCTATGGTGCAAGCCAGCTGAAGTTTCACTGGGTGGAGCGGTATGACAAACTACTTGTAGGTTCGGTTCTCTGTCTAGTAGGTATCTTAACTCTTCTCTTCCATGATCATGACCATGGTGGTCATGAAGAAGCACATCAACTCCACAGGAAAATCATTACTCTCTAGAGACCGTCTCAAGTCCCTTTTTGTCATTTCTGTTTGTTATAGAGAGAAGCTTAAGATCTGTGAATTTTTCTGCTTCGCGGTTGTATGTCAATAACCACTTGTAAACATATGACAGCTCTAAATATTTTCAGTACAACACTTCTTTGCAGGTCTATTGTAGTTAATGATACTATTGTTTTTGTTCAAGTAAATCAATGTGTTTAATAATAACTTTTTTACAGTTGATATGACCAATCAAGTTACAGAATATGGTTTGGCTTTACCTACAAATATGGTTGACACCAAACCAGACGCTAATCTAACAGATAATCTTGTTCCCAAAGAGTACAGTTTTAGCAATTAACTTACCTTTTGCATTTTTTTGCCAGAGGAAACAAATTATTCGTGTTCTATAGAAATATTACGTATAATAAAGCATTGACGAAAATCAGGAGGAATCAACGGCTTTAAGGAAGTTATCAAAAGGAGTAGAAGCAGGTGGGTTGAAGAAAGGAGGATTGTTTTGATACTCTGTTACGCACATACTCGAATTCGAAGCCACTGGTGCATTCAATCCCATCATCTCCCAAGAGTTTCTCTGATCAACAAATGGATTCCCACCACAAGACAAAGCAGGTTCCTTTGTTTGGTTGTTGAATTTGTTGCTTTTTGCAGACATGAATGACATCTTCTCTTGCTTACCCACTAGAAGAGCTTCGCAATGTCCAGCCATTTCTGTGTATGTCATATCTGGTGGATCAGATACTGAGTATCTTCCTAATTGTGCTGTTGTTTGAGACACCTGCAACAACATTTTTCATCCCTGTCTTAGCTCACCATATACTCTCGATTGCTTCAATGCTTTACAAACCAAAAAATAGAGAGAACTCACAGAATTTAGAAGTTCATCGATGCTTAAGAGAAATGCGGTTTTGGCATTAGGTTGTGTATCAAGACCAAGATGATCTTCTGGAGGAGGAGTCGGCGCTGCTTCATTCTCCGGTATCAACGATTGAGTTTCAGCCTGCCGGAAAAAAACAGAAGTTCAATGGAAATAGAGTTATGTCCGAAACTAACATGATACATTACATACCATTTCTCGAGGTTTGTTGTTTTTCTCTTCAGAACGGTAAACTTGAGCTGGAGATTCTGTCAACTGTGTTCCAACAGGACAACCATCTATAGGTATGAAATCTGAAACTAGCTGCTCTTTTATAGCCGAAGAATCTTTCTGCAAATCAAAACCATTAACACATTTTAGTTAGTAACTTCAAGAATAGTCCAACAAAACTAAAAAGAAAAAGTGATGAACATTTCCAAAGTACATCTGATAGTTTCCCCAAGAACTTCATTATCATGGAAGTGTAATCTTCTCGAGGTTGATTTTTTGTAGTTTCTTCTATTGTCACAAGTGAATTTAAAGCGTCAGCATCGTCTTCTTTTGATCCATAACTTTTTTCTGGTTGCTCTGTTTGTCCATAGAATTTTGCATCTAGCTTACTATCTTCCACCAATTGAAGAAACGGATCTACCTGATAAAACAAGAAAAAAGGTTTTAATATCAAGCTGTATAATGTAGAGTAAGAAGAACAATTTTTCGAAGCTTTTTCGCTTACCGTTTTCTCCTGTAGTGTGGTTTTTGCGCTAGTAACCAGAGGAGGGATGTTGAAGGCTCGTGCTGAGAATATGATCATGGATGTAGCCAGAGTAAAGAGAGATCTACGCCGTGATGGCTGCAATGGTCCTAAGAATGGCAAGAGAAATTTAAGAGTTAAGCACGAAAAGATAGTAAAAAGATGGTGTAAGAGTTTATCTGCAGAAGACTATACCTCCAAGAGAAAGATTCCGCAAAGAAAATGCTAGCTGAAAGCTCCAAACCAAAACCTCATTGCTTGAGTTCTACGTAAGTTTATCAAACGCTTTTTGTAGATTATAATACGAGAATTAAGTAATGCAGTGTGTAATGTGTTTTTGCTTATGTACCTTAGTTCGTCCAAATAGTAGTACTAAGCTAAATGTATTAGCAATGGCTTCATAATTCTGTGGCATGTTGTGAGGAGACAAGGACTGCACCCAAATCGATGAAAGCAAAAGGCAAATCTGGTGGCTGCTTAATCTTAAAGGTATCACCTGAAAGTTTTATTTAGAAGGCAATGATACACATTTGTTAACATCTCATGGATCTAATGATTCATTAGTTAAGGCCAAAAGTGAAACATACTGGCTTCTCTGATGAACTTCCTGAAGAATTCTCATCTGTTATCATCGATGATGGGTTCCTTTTCACGCTCTGATTTCGGCTGTAACTTGACTTTAACCGGTTCAATACTGAACTAGTATTTTGCTTTGGCTCCTCGTCGTCAAAACTTTCATTAGGTTTATGTTCCTTTACGCTAAAACCTCTTGCGAATTTTGACTTTGACCTGCTAAGTGTTGAAACTCTCTCCATCTTTGCAGTATCATCAACAGCATTATCCGCCTCCAACTTCAGTTTTCTGAAGAGTGCAGCTGAAGACGAAAATACAGACACAGTTCTTGACAATGTCCTCTGCATATCAGCACGTCTTTTAGACTTGGGAACTGAATTTGGACAAACAGAAGATGGAACAAGAACAACAGAAAATATACGGTGAGCCCCCATCCTCGATTCATGGTCAGCACAGACCATAGCTTGAAGTAATTGATGGAAAAGAGCATCTGGAAAAGCCTGTGAAAAGATTGCATGTTATATTTCCTTAGCAGTCCTGGTAACAAACTTATTGGGAGGAAAACACAGATATAGAAACTTCAAGATTTTTACTATCTTGCCTTGTTTTCATAAGATAAGTTTGGTATAGCTGCTATAATTTGTGCTGTGCGAAAAACAGCTGCGATTAGAGTTCTTGCCATGACTGTAATATTTGACATGCTTTCCAACATAACAGCCATTATGTCAAGAATAGGACCTGCATCTCCTACCTACATTTCGAGAGACTATCAGCAATTTATACCTTTCAAAAAGTAACTGAACTTTTGAGGTTAATAAGCGTTACCTTCTGGGATAATTGCACGAGACATTGTTCAACAGCAGCTTCAAATTTCAGATTATATTGAATCGTCTCATTCCCCAGACTCGAATCATCTAATGAACAGTGAATGCTTTTCCTCAGATGCCTAATCATATCACTTAATGCACCAATGATTGCCACAGATGGCTGAACTTTAGTCTGTTGGGCAAGTGCAGAAGCAACATAAATTATGTCCAACTGCATTCTAGGCTTCTTTAGAACATTCTTGTGATCAAGATGCTTGATCAGGATGGACAACAGGAAGTGTGTATTTTGCCCTGCCGACAAATACTCACACGATCAGTACTAAGTAGAAAGCTAAATAGAAATTCTAAAACCAAATAGCGAGAATACGGACCAGATCGTTCTATCAACAACTGAACATCTTGCAAAACATGTAAAGCAAGACCATCCTCGGTGGACCAAACTTCATTGAAATCAAAGTAGCGGAAGAGCGACTCGAGGACACGCCGCACAGTTGTAGCTTCTTTTGCTAATTTTGCCAGATTATGCAGACAGACCCTCGACCAAAACTTGGGGTTTTTAGCATCCTCCCTGCACCCTCTTCAGTTAGAAATATAGAACCAGACATATCTATTCTATGAAGGAAAGAAAAGCATGCCAAACTAAAGCTAGAGTAGAAGGATTTACGCAGATACAATTGCCTTGCCTCTCTCATCCACGATTCTTGTCCAAGAAGCAATCCTTGATTCAGCTTCAGCAGGAGAAAGCTCTTTATCAATAGAAGCAACCTTGTTGTCTTGATTAGCGCCTCCATAATTTTCTAAAACAACGGAGACAACCTGAGAAGAGAGAAATAAACAAAAACTTTTAATTGAGTTGAAATAAAAGCTAGTATGTTTCGTATTTACACTTCAAAAGCAAACTTACATTGTCAAATTCCACTGAAATATGTGAAAATTCTCCCATGAACCAAATCTATAAAAATCAAGTGATTGAATCAACACTTTTGCAACTCAAAGCCATAAGACATGTCATATAGACTATAGAGATAACAGTTTAGATGTGACTAAGTATATGATTACCATGGATGAGAGAGCTTGGAGCCCAGCAGAACATAAATCGGTTGTTCTTTCTTCTTCTCCCACATCGTGAGCTAAAGGACAGAGTTTTGGGATCAATCCATCTAAGTTAAACATGTAAGTACCCTCTGTCTGAAAAAAAATCAGTAACGAACATTATCGAACTTTGAAGCTTTAAAATCTGATTTTGTCTATTACATAGGCAGGGAAAATTATCAAGATAAGAAAATTTGTCACCTGATTAATAACAAACTCATAGAGAGCTTCACAACCTAAAATACGCATCTCATCATGCCTAGTTTGATCTAGAAGAATATGAATGAGGCCAAGGTAGCTATTTGCAAACAATGGCCTATAAGACAGAACTCATTAAGAAAAGCCAAAAAAAATCTTAAGAACTATACTGTTGAATAAGTAACACAGAGCATACATTTGTTCATTACAGATAAGCAAGAGCTTCTTGTATATACACATTACAGTCTTCACGGCGTGAAACTGTTCCAATCTCAGTTCCTTGTAACATCTTTGTTCAAGAGAAGTTGTGATCTGAAAACAGTACACATAGAATTCATTGCTCTAGAGTTTGAAAAGATAACTAAATCCCAACATCATAGAATGCTGCTAACGATCAATTTTGTGGAATTCACCTTAGGGATACGAAGAGGGTTTTTCCCAGCATATTCACACAATTTGCTGATTTTCCGATCATTCGGTTGCTCATCCTACAGAGAATGTATCTTAATTTAATAGCATAACTTAAAGAGAAATTCACATAGACAATATGCCGAACATTTGATGTGCAATTTTGAGATAAAAAAGTCTATAAGAACGGATTCTTCTCCAACACTCGATCTTCGAGGAAGCATTATCACACATAGCTAAAGTAATAATATCGTTACAAAAAATGGCGTTCATACTACAGGAGATTCGAAATAACAGATTGAAAGAGAAATGGTGAGGAAGCAAACCACAGAACGAGGGAAGATATCAGAGAGAAGATGCTTATATCTCTTAACAGGATGTCTCGATCTGGCTCGTAAAGTTGGACAAAAGCAACAAAGGCTTTCGCAGACGGGGAAAACGGATCTAGAAACGACTCCCATCTTCTTTCCTCCACGAAGATGATTCGAAGAAGGAAAACGTGAATTACAGAGACATGATTGTTAAGCACGAATCGTGAAAAATGTATGGATCAAACAGAGATCAATGAGTAGGATCGAGATAACAAAGGACCAGAACAGAGATCCATCAAGAAATCGAAGAAATCGAAGGAAGAAAGATGAATTAAGGTGATGAGAATTCGAAGAGCTGGTTTCGTAAAAGAAGAGAAAATTGCGGGACTATATATTTTTCAAAAATAAAAATAACAAAAAAACAAAAAATTTAAAAGCTCCTCCACTTTCTCTCTTATATTTTTCTATATTTGAATGTTTTTTTTTTGTTGACAAATAATGACTTGATATGATTTTAATTTTGTTCAAAACCATAGGATATTTGTAATGAAATAATAAAATAAAAGGACGTTTTTTGTTAGTGAGAGGCCTGAACTTGTCATGTTGAATAATTGTGGAAAGATAGAGATAGAGAGAGAAGAAACGTGAATAAAGGGACTAATTTTGGTTAATGTAATCTCATCCTCTCAATACCAAAATTGTAAAGCTTTCTTCATCTCCAAGCCACATATACTCTAGACCACAAAGAAACGTATCCAAGATTCGTCATTGTATTGAGTTTGTACTTTGTAGACCAATACTTCAAATTATTAAGCTAACTTACTCACACTAATCACTTAATATAATTTCGTAAAGGCAATATTCAGTTATTTAAAAAACAAGAACAAAGGTGGCAAATATTAAAAGATCATCTTCTCAGAAAAGATCTGTAAATACTTTAATTATAAAAGACACGTTGCACGTAGACTATCTATAGACAGTACTTCCGATCATGTGGGTGTTCTCTCTCAATCGCTCAGGAAACTTTAGAAGGATATTATGGACAGGCCCATCAAAAGCCCACACATTATGGAATATGTGATAACCTAGGGACTAGCTAGGTAAGGTTACGTTTAAATCAATCACTGTATTTTTTGATGGGCCATTCAACCTTTGCTAACTAGCTTGGTTTCAATTGGGGTCGGGTCGGGCCGGTCTTAAAATCCAGTGTTTACGGTTTATTTAATATTTTCAAAAATTTATTTTAAGAATCAGTTTATTTTCAAAATTTTATTTTAGGATTCGACCTATTTTCAAAATTTTATATTAAAAACCGGCTCATGTTTTCATTTTATCGTGTGGCCTTTAAAATTTCATGATCGGTTCTAATTCTAATTATACTCAGTAGTCTAGTATCATCATTGGCAAACCATATAACTTTCTAAATTTTAATGAAAACCATTGGTCTCAAAATTTTTATTTTGAGAGCGGGTCATTGTCCAAATTAGCTAAGGAAGTTATTTGGGTTTTTATATGATTAAAAATTTATGTAATTCACAGGGATGAAATTGTTATCTAACATCAGATATTGGATGTCTTGATTTGTAACAAAATACCCGAATTCCGGATATTTAAAAGCTTCAAATCCAAATCCATATAGCTTTTTTTTGTATCCGTAGAATATAAATTTAGATATAGGTATCACAAAAAAAAAAAAAATGAATATCTGATCAGTCACACGTATTAATAACATGTGTTTTGTGATTGAATTATGGATGATAAAACACAATACTATTAATACAAACCATTACACAATACTTCATCTCTTTCGGTTTTTGTTGTAATTTTTGCATGTATATTCGTTTTATTTTAAGTAATGTTTTTGCATTCCTATGTCAAAATTTTATTATATATATGCAGTATAATTTTAAAATGGTTAAATTTGTTGTAATTAATGATGATTTGTGGAAAAAAGAATTTCTAGGAAAAAAATCTTAAAATCAATTAAAATTAAACATACAAATATATTTCTTAATTGATAATTATTAATAGATCACTTCAGCACATATTTGTCATATAACCTACCCTTTTTTAATTGGGAGGGGAGGGGGAAGTGGAGTTGCTATTATTCCAACATATAACTTAAGTGTTATGTGCTTGTCGGATCAGATTCCAATTCCATACCAAGAATCGAATATCATTGACTTTTCTAAATTCTAAAATTTTATGTTACACTTGCACTTAGAGTCTCTTTTCTCTTAGTGGACAAACTCATATTCCATCAATCATATTATATGATTCGTACCTAATTCTCTTTTTAAGAAAATAATATCACAAGAATTACGTGTTCTCACAAATTTTCAACCCACAAAAAAAAAATCACTGTTTGCTTCCGCGTGAACTTTAAGTCTTCCGTTTAACGAACGTTATACTAGAGTAAGTACTTCTTTGACCAAACCACATTTTAAACCAAAAAGGAAGCTGCAGCAACCAAACCCAAACACACGGTGTTGAATTAATCAATTCATGACATTTTTCAATTATTATTATTTTTATGACATTCTCCAATACCACAAAAAACTAAGTTTATTTCAAAATAATATAATTCTTAAAAATTTCAAATATACCACAAAAAAATTTTGTTCTTAAAATACCATAAAATTTGAAATAGCTTTAAAACTTCAAATTTAAATAAAACAAAATCCTACACCTTTTAGAACTAAACTCTAAACTCCATTTAATGAACACAATCCCAAAAATTTAAATTATAAATACTTAAAATTCACTTATATGTTTGTGATATTTTTAGAATATTTGAAAAAATGTGTTATTTTTGAAAATTTTGGGAATTAATAGTAGTTTTGATGTGTTTTAAGAAGTTCCTTATTATTTTATTATATGTTTATAATATACTGATTTAGTAAGTTAAATTTCGTGGAAGAAAATATGTAATAGTCTATGCAAGACAAACAGTTTTATTTTCTTTTTATGTATACAAAAATTTGAATATGTATGTTTGCTATGCGTGACTATATATTACAACAGTATATTCAAACAAATATTTTAGATAACTCGAAATGATTTGAGTTTTAATGAGTTTTTAGATATTTTATGTGAATTAAAAAGAAAAATTATATGCTTTAAATTTTTATGTAATCTCACCTAAAATTAACAATAAGATTTGAGATTTTGTATTTCTACTTAAAAAAATTCATTGAAATACCATCGAATCACCAAAAATCTACTAATTAAAATATTTATAATATCAGTGAATATGATGTACTTTTTTAAATCACTAATTTAATAACAGTGAATTTAATGAGATTTTTCCAAGAGGCATTCTTAAAAATACCACAAAATTATGTATTTTCCAAAAATAACAAACACTTTCAAAAATTCCAAATGGGAAAATTCCATATTAATACACGAAATGTGTTTCAATTTCCCATTTAATACACCAGTTATTCGAATGACCGGAATAATACACCAACTTTTTTGTTTGCCCAGTTTAATACACAAACTATCAATCATCTAACCATTTTACACGGGTTCGGTTACTTGCAGTTTAAGGCACCGTTAGTTTCATTTTTTTAATCAAAAAAATAATTAAAAATGATTAAAAAATACATTAAAAATCCAAAAAACATTAAAAAATTACAGAAAAATCTAAAAAAATTTCAGAAATTCCAAAATAAATCAAGAAACATACAGAAAGTAAAAACTATTTTTTCTAAAATTTTTGAAAAAATTTGAAATTGAACAAAACATAAAAACTCCAATTC